>JADRCD010177341.1:0-15000 GCA_019843815.1 Montemys delectorum
TCCAGGACTTGCTATGGTGGGAGAATTAGGTTCTGATGATACAAGTAACCTTGGTTTGTGTTGTTTATTTTCTTATGCTTGCCGTCTGCCCCCCCCCTCGATATCTGGATATCTCTAGTGCTACCTGCCCTTGCTAAATCTGACTGGAGCCTGTCCTTCCTGTGATCCTGGTTGTGTCAGAACTCCTCAGAGTCAAGCTGTGTCTATGATTCTGTGATTCTGGGACCCTGTGATCCTGGGCTTGTTAGGTCACCTGGGAGTGGAGCTTCCCCTGGGTGTTGTGGGACTGGCTGCAGAGCTTGTGCCCAAGGTCTACTCTGGACACCAGCCCAGACAGACCGGAAGGAACCTGAGTCACTGGGCTGGTGGAGTTCCTGTGTGCCTGTCCCACTGGTCCCAGTTGGAACAGATGTTGGTTCCTCCTCACCTCTGATCCTGTGTGTGTCAGAGCGCCTGGGAGTGGAGCTTCCTCTGGGTGTTGTGGGACTGGCTGTAGAGCCGAGCTTAACTTGTCACATGCTATATTTCAAAATTGCAGGTGCTGCTGAGATGGCTCAGTGGGTAAAGGCACTTACTGCCAAGCCCGATGGCCTGAGTTCAATCTCCAGGACCCAAGTCGTAGAAGTACAGATTTGACTCTTGCAAATATATATTCAGTTAATTGAGACTTGCAGCTGAATAGCCTTCACTGTGGGTTCTCACAAGTGACATAATACAGTGTTATTAGAAATGCAGTTCAGCCTTGTGTGGATAAAATGGACTTCTGTGGGTTGACCTGTGCACACAACCAGAGTCTCTAAGGAGGTGCCAAAGTATAGACATTGATTATCTGGATTCAAATATTTGCAGCTGGAGTGAACTCATTTGTAACACTTTCAGAGTGCTTCCTGAGGAACACAATGAGCTACCTTGGGGCTTCAAATTAATGTTACCACCTAAGAATGAAACCTTTTGAAAGCAACCACAAATGACAAAATTAGTCCTCAGTACAAGTAACCCACTGCAACAAAGTAGCAGCCTGTATCTGTTTGGAGACGCCCAACTTCAAGCCAGACACTCAGTTTTCAAGGCCAGGAAAATAAGTCAATACAAAAGAAAACTCTAGGTAAGTTATGTGTATTATGTAACCTGCCTGCAGTGGCGAAGTTAGTAACATAGATGTAAGCATGTAAAAAGTCTAGGGAAAGGGCTACCATAAATCAAGAACCTGGAAGTTTTTACACAACAGTATCAGGGCAAAGAAGTACTGGGTCTACATGGCAAATATATCTGCTCACTCATATAGTTGACTCCAGATATTCTCTTCAGAATGCTTACTATGTATGCTTAATGTTCAGCTAGACTGTGGGCCTGTTCCAGTAATTCCACATTCTAGGTGGGATAAATGAAAAATAACAGAATAAGAGATGCATCAAATGTTGGTTAACACTGCTGAATAAAACTGAGAAAAGATGATCAGCAAGGAGAAAGAAAGGTCCTTTAAGCAGGCTATTCAGAAAAGACCTGATAAAGAAGACTGGATGCAAATATACTGATGTGGAGATAGGTGATGCAGTGCCCACTGGGAGAAGAGAAGGAAAGGGAAGGGGAGGGGAGGGGAGAGAAGAGGGAGGGACGAGAAGGAAGGGAGGAAGGGGAGGAGGGGGAAGGAAGGGGAAGGAAGGGAGGGAAGGGAAAGGGAGGAAAGGAAGGGGGAAGGAGGGAAGGACAAAGGAAGGGAAGGAAGAGAGGAAGGGGAAGAGGGGAGGAAGGGAAGGGGAAAGGAGGGAAGGACAAGGGAAGGGAAGGAAGGGAGGAAGGGGAGGAGGGGAGGAAGGGAAGAGGAAAGGAGGGAATGACAAGGGAAGGGAAGGAAGGGAGGAAGGGGAGGAGGGGAGGAAGGGAAGGGGAAAGGAGGGAAGGGAAGGGAAAGGAAAGGAAGGGGTGAAAGGGGATGGGAGGGGAGGAGAGGGAAAGGAAGGGGAGGGAAAAGAAAGGGAGGGGAGAGGAGGAGGGAAAGGGACAGGAGGGAAGGGAAAGGGAGAGGAGGAAAGAGAAGGGGAAGAAGGGGGAGAGGAGGTGAGGGAAGGGGAAGATAGGGAAGAAGAGAATAAAAGTAAAGAGAGTGGAGATGCCAAATAGCCGATGTAGTACAACCAATTTAAGCTTATCCATGACCAGCTTACAAATAAATGAGACTTAGACTATGGTTATTTTATGTGGCTTTAACAATTACTGGGGGGGGGGTGGAGGGGAGGGGTCACACCTAATCTACTCTTCTAACTCCAGACCTGGCTACTTTCCCAGCAGTGTACCCCAGATACTTGCTGTTTCTCTTGACCATGTGCTCATGATCCATCTCCTTTCATGATGGCTTCCTCCCTTTCTCCCCTCTTCTTCTTCCTTCTCTCATCTGTGTCTCTCCTAACCAGGTCACTCCAAACCCACCTATCCTTAATCCCTCCAGTAATTAGCTGTAGTCAATTTTATTTAACCAATAGTTTTAAATCGAGGAACAAGGCTTGCAGAACAAAAGTTTGTAAACATCATAAGTCACTCAGAGTACAGAATTTAGCATTACAGTACATTTAGCATTACCAAACCTCAACAGAAAGTGCATCACTACCTGGATCCAGAATGTGATAGGACTAGGAAAAGCTGAAGCTAGCCTGCATAAGGTGTGTGGGCTATCTTAAAGAATATAGCTTTTAGTCCAGGACAGATAGACAGTCATCGGGTGAGAGCACGGCACTGATATGATCTGATTCATATCCTATCAGTTTTGTTTAACTCTTCCATCAAAACTAATTTGAGCAGGAGACTATGCAGGTTACAAGGGAGTTAGGAAGCTGCAGCATTCCCTGCATAGGATAATGTCAACAAGACCAGCACACAGGCATTGCAAGTAGAGGGCAAGATGCAAGACAATTGGACAGAAGAACTGATTTCCTAAGGGACTAAGGCATATGAAACAGAAAGTTAGAAGTTAAGCGTGACTACAAATATTTGTCATGATCTGCTGGTGAAGCAGAAATGCAATGTAAGCTGGAGTGTTGCATGTTGAGATAGTGTATGCATGTGACTGACAGAATTCATAGATTTTTATGTGGTTAAGGAAAAAAAAAAAACACTTTAGAAATGTTTATTTCCTTGTGAACTAATTCCATGAGCACCAGGAATGCTTTGAATTGTTGATGATTTCTACATGGTGCCATTACAGAGATTATATAATCACTATGGATTTCTCTTCTGTCAACATTCAATGAATTTCGAAAATTCTCATTTAGTCATAAAAATAAAACCAAACACACTCCCTTACTGTAAACAAGGGGGAAACTGGAGAACCTGTCTCCAGACACAGATAAGGGCATCTAACTGTGAACCCGCAGAAAGGAAAACACAGAATGCCTTAAGTGTGGAGCCACACTGCACCCAGGGATGAGGGAAGCCCAAGCTGAACACAGCTACACACCAAGCTACAGAGCCAAAGATCAGCCTTCACGCAGGCTGTGGAGGCAAGATGCTTAGAAACAGGGACACAGAGACAGGAAATAGTGCAGACACGCTCCAGAAAAGCACACAGCAGATTCATAGACTCCTCTGAATTTGGATATTTCCATATGTGTGGTGGAACCTCATAACCTAAGGCCGGAATAACCAAGAGTATAAAAGCTACCAGGTCCTAGAGACTCCACAGCTGGAAAGCATGTGGGTTCTAACATTAAAGATGCAGAGCCTTTACGGGCCACTGAGAGCCGTCGGGACAAGACTAGTTCTCTTTGGCTCACATGCCTCCAGAACAAGGGGGCCTGCACACTTAAGCATCAAATGTTGGTGAAAAGGCTCAGAAGCATCAGAATGATCCGTGACTAACGTATCATAGGTAACAACTGGAAGAAAGGTAAAGGAAGAGGAGAGAAACAAAAGCCAGTGCACAATGAGACTCATGATGTCTGAAGAAAAAAAACTGAAAGCTGAGTCCTACCCACCAGCAACATGAGCCAATGAATTAATAAGCCACCTCTGACCCAACGGAAGGGCTGAAATAAGCAGGCCATGCCACAAAAGCAGATACAGTAATGCCTAGGACCTCGAGAGCATCTGTAATCAGCCGAGGGTTCTCATTTGAATCAGAAAGCTCAGCAAACGATTTGAATGACTTTGTTACCTATTCCCCAAGGATGACAAGTGACCAGCTTCATGTTAGACAAGTAAGAAGATGGTTCATTAGAGACAGCAGATGCCATGAGGTGTTACTGGCTAACTCTCCGCCCTTTAATTCTAAGCCTGCCCTAGAACAGGCTCTCAAAAAATAAAGGTTACAGCTAAAGAGCTAATGATGAGGAATATTAAATATTCTTAAATGCTCAAAACAAAACCTGTACAAAAAGAAGGCACAGAGACTAAGAACAGATGGGAGAAATATAAAAACAGAAAGATGGTTATTTAAACCCCAAGATCCCAATAATTGCTTTAAATAGAATTTTAACTTACTGGCTGGAACAGAGATTATTAAATTTGACTGGAGGACAAGACCCAACTACATGAGTCTTATCCACCCCTCCCACAACTTAAAAGATAAAGACAAAGATGAATTTCTGGGGAAACAGTTTGGAAAGATGAACCATAAAAGCTATAATCAGATGGCACTTTTGATACAACATTGTCATACCAAGGCTCCCAACAAAAACCATAACCAAAACAGGAAGAAACACACTGTAATGAAGGAGTCAACTGATCAAGGGGCCTTAGCAATTTTCAACACAAATGCACCTAGTAACAGGCTCCAAACTGCACTAGGCAAAGCCTAGTGGAACTAAAGGAGAAATAATTCTAAAAATGTAATTAGAATATTCAATATTCTCAAGTACTGAAAAAATAACCAGACAAGCTGCAAAAATAAGGAATTCTTGAATAATATCAGCAAATAGACAGAACTAGCATTTGTGAAATATAAGCCCCTATGACAACAATATGCAGATTTTACTCTGAGTATACCTGAAGGATGGCGAGGTAGATATGTCACAGGCCATAGAAGTAGTTATTCCTTGAGAAGGATTATACTGGTTCAGAAGATGTCATATTACTACAGTGAGGAAGAAATCATTAGAAAAGAAAATTGTATGGAAATCATCAAGTAAATATAGAGTGCAAAAATTATTTTTATTGCATAATAATGAAATAAGACAGATATAATAAAAATAAGACAGTATGAGGGAGTGCCGAGTAGTCAAAGCAGTATTTATAGTAGGAGACACCGGAGTTAAGTAATACAATGAAAGCTAACTTAGAGAAATGACCTAGGAGTCAATATGCTAAGAGTTCACTCGAGGCTTTTAGAAAATTAAAGTAAACCCAAAGTAGGTTTAAGCATATAACAGATTAAAAATGGAAATTAATGAAATAGAAGACAATAAAGAGCAGACAGTGGAAATAATTGTGGTTTTGTAAACATTAATAAGACTGATAAACCATTACTAAACTTGACTGAATAAAACTGAGTGACATGCTCCAAGTGTCCATGGCCATTTTGGAGCAATTGAAACTCAGACCTTGTTGATGAGCAACCAAATGGTTTAGAGAACAGGTAGGCAATTTCAGGAAATTCCACTCCCGTGTATCTACCAAATGTGTCTGCTACCAGTTCAAACTCACTCACTTCAGAGACCATGGAAGGGGTGGGCAGCTATCCTGGGCTCACCAGATGCCACAAGGTAAGGCTTAGTAAGGGAGGGCCCTGGAGAGATAATTCAATAAAAGAGGTTTCCCTCTCTGGTTCTGTCACTCCCCTCACATAAGACTCATAAAAGCACAGAAGGTTGTGTGTCCCTTCTCTAGATTGCTTTTGTGTCACACAGTGGTCAAAAGCGTAGAGCACCTTCCTCTGGAGCTTTTCCCTAGGACAGCTTTGTGGTACAGTCACACTGTCAGGGACTCTCTATATGAACAGCTTGCTCCAAGGACCACAGATTGGCCTCCTCATAAGAGCCACCTGCTAAGCACATTTTGCTATGCATTTTTCTGGCCAAAGAGAAGTGTCAGTAGAAGGACTTCCATCCAACCAGCTTCCCTCAGCAGCTCCTCAGGATGCTTCAAAGTCAGTGAAGTGCCCTTTACGCTCGGCTTGCCTGAGACCCCTCTAGGATGCTTCCTTATATTTAAACTAGTTAATCAGTCTCCCTTGGCAAGCTAGACAGTACTTGTCCAACCATGTGCCTCCCCTGGGACAGCTCTCCTTAGGCAATCTTTAGCCACTGCCCCCCACTTTCTTCTAGCACTCCTGAAGGTAGATTTCTAGTAGAGACCTGTGGGTGAGAGTCTTCTTGGAAATTCTCTACCAAGTCGTGAGTTCCTCCATGCCATCTCATATGAGCCTGAAACTTTATCCCAGAGATGGAAATAGACTCATCCTTGAGGGTATTGAAAGTCTACTAACCCTCTATCCCTTAGAATTTCACCTCTGAATAGCCAATTTCAGTTATAACACCAGCTTCAGGGTATATGAAGCCTCTTGTTGCCTAGAACATAATCACATCCCCCTCCCCCCATAATATATAATTAGAAATAAAAAACATCTTTCAGAAAGGAACAACTAAGTAAATAATTTGTAGCATATAGTACAATAAAATATTATTAGAAATATAGTGAATGGTCTATTCATGACACACATGGATTAAGTCTCATGTTATGAACGAGATTAAACAGCTATTTGAAAGTATATGATCCTATTTATATGAAACATACATAGTGCTTGCCTGGAGTTGCCAATAGTGTCATAACAGTGAACAGGCATAGACACAAGAATATTGGTGGATAATAAACTTCTGCATGTTTCTTTTATTTATTTTATTTTTGGTTATTTTGTGTACTTACATTTCAAATGTTATCCTCCTTCCTGGTTTCCCCTTCACAACTCCCCTATTCCTCCCCCCTCCTCCCTTCCCCCTCCCCCTGCTTCTATGAGGGTGCTCCCCCCCTCACTCCCACATCACCACCCTAGGATTTCCCTACCCTGAGGCATCAAGCCTTTACAGGACCAAAGGCCTCCTCTCCCACTGTTGCCAGATGAGGCCATCCCCTGCTACATATGCAGCTGGAGCCATGTGTACTCTTTGGTTGGTTGTTTAGTTCTTGGGAGCTCGGGGGGGGGGGGCGGCGGGGTCTGGTTGGTTGATACTGTTGTTCTTCTTGTGGCTGATATTTCACTGTTATGAACATCTGTTAAGATTTAATAAGCTATCCATTTAAAAATGAGTCAATTTTATCACTTGAGAACTATATATCACCAGTGCTGTTTGATGATCTTGTCCTACAGAACTCATTTGGAGTTTGCTGCATCTCCAGACATTGTAAAACAAGGATTTGATGCTAAAAGATGTACTAAAGAGCTGCCACATTCTACAGTTTGCTGTGACACTGTCTGCTTCCAAGTTGTCTATGTCCTGAAACATAGGTAATGGTAACAGTAGAAATAGTAAGTGGTATAATTATTACTCACTGGTAGACTATTGAGATATGTGGACAAACATGTCAACTCCCTGCTAGGGATCTGAAGGCCAGAGATCTGTAATCTGCCTATAATAAGTCAACCAACACGTCTAACAGGTGACCCATCCTGAGTCCCATTTTCTCCTAGGCAAGGATGTGGCATTGAGGAGCTCAGCAATCGAATTCATACCATCTGTACTGGGTCCTGGATCTACTTTCACATGTGCAATGTCCATGGCTAAGTAACTTAACTTCTGTCTCAGTTACCATATACATACCCTAGAGATAGCAACAGTACTTTCCTCGTGGTATGACCATGGGATTCAGAAATGAGCCCGTTAAAAAAAGACTTACAAAACAGAGAGTATATAGCAAGATCTTAGTATGCTATATTCATTGCTATTAGACCTTGTTGCAAATGCTACCAGGGCTCAGAAATGTGGCCACAAGAAGAACCTCAATATGAGAAGGGTTGTGACAGTTATCACAGAACTATGAAGTCCTCAACAGTAATATTCTCAATGACACACTGTCATTATATTGATGAATTTTCTCCAGGCAGGACAGAGTTATTTACTGTATAAAAGGGCTTCATTTCTATCAATGTATCTCCAAGTCAAAATCATTATGGGTTGACTTGATTTATAGGATTAGCTTATAAAAGCTAAGAACACCTTAACACAAATTTCTAATTTAAAAAGATTTCATGTGTATTTGGCAACTGAAACAGAAACCACCAGAACATCATAACTGTCAGTGAAACACATTAACAAGTGCCAGATAACAATGACTAGAATTCTACAACTTCCAGAGACACCAGCTGTCACCCCCTAAAGCCACAGATTGCGACGGAGATAATACTCAAACTAGAGAGTGTTTTCTCTTTTTTGGTTTGTTTACAATGATACCTTTAGTATCTTAGATTCACAACCTTTCCAAAATTAATTAAATTCAAAGTTTGTCATCAAGGAATTTAGTTTCTTCCATAATATATTCCAAATTACCTCCTGTCTACAGCATGGCTTTTCATAACTTCTCCGTACCACAACCAAATTAGACATATGTTAAATGTATGTTTATTTTTTCTATCTGAAATTTCATACTCTTAACCCATATTTCCCTGCTGGTATATAATTTATTCAATATTTAATCCAGTCTACTGAAGCTTGTAGGTCTCCAAGGGTAGAGTTCATGGGGCCAAGCCATTCCCTGCTCTCTCTGTGTTTTCTCATTGCCTGAACTAAATCAGAAGACTCATTTACAGAGATTTTTAAGTGTTGAAGATCCACCCAGGTTGGATGCTTCCCAGATAAAATGAACAGGCAGACCTACCCTATTTTGTCATTGAACTGAGCAAGATGAGGGAAGACCTCAATTTTGAAGGACATGAAAATATAGGGACTAAGACCTTGTCTGGAAAAAAAGAAGATTTCAAATGATGAAAGCCCATTTGAGGTGCCTAAGCCAACAAGGCTTAGAGAAAGTAGCTGGAAAGTGCTTTGAAGAACAAAATGGGACCCATTTCCCCATCCTCTTGAGAAGGCCCTGAAGATAACCTGGAGAGATCTCATGGGTTCTGGTAATAAGATGTAGTACTCAAGAAAAATGTGGCTGAAGGAGTTCTTAGGCCTATAGAATTCAAAGGTAATATCAATCACTACTCAGAGAAGAACATCTACACATTTATGTGGACATCAATCTGTATTGACGAAGAACACCAGGATTGATCAGTACCTACTATGACAAAAAAAGAGACTGTCTGCCATCTAAGACCAGCTACACTAAATATTTCTGTTTTCTTTCTCTACTGCAGCCCACCTTTCCCCAAACTTAATCAGTATCTTAGAGTCAGACTGTGCTCATCCGCCTACATTAAAGTAAGGGCTACAGCTGCTCTTCGCACTATATGGGGGAGGGGACTTTTAATTACATAGGAAACTCGAGTTCCAAACTGGGTTAAACTACATTTTAACAACAAAAACATGACTAGGAAGCTACAGAATGTACCCCAAGTGTTGCTAAAGGATACTAGAAAGGAATTCAGGGACAGAGTTGAAAACTTAAATTGGACAATTACAAGTATACCTATTTAATAAATGTATATTCCTTAACAAATCTCTTATACTTGTTTATGGCAGTATCCATAAGTATACTGTAAAGGCTCTCTTCCAAGCTGCCAAAGTTGTTAGGTTAGATGTTGAAGTGTCACATAGAGAAAGAATGGCTTTTGCAATGCTGACTTTAAAAATGTGGTTGTATCATAGAAAGCCCAAAACAGAAGTGGCAGGTGAAGGGGTGCCTACGTAGTGCAGCAAACCTCTTCACTATCATTGTTTCCACGTTCAGCAGTGGGGTCTTTGGTGCCTGCAGTTACCAATCTGCATGGTCACACCTCTACAGAACTCTTTCTCAGAGGGGCTGCTTTAGAAATCATCTACACATCAGAATTCCTCCATAATTCTGGAGTAATAATTTAAAAAAAAAAAACAGCTGACAAAATTGCCAGTCATAAGAGAAAACATAAAGAGCTTCAAATTTATTTTTGTTTTGTTTCAATTATTTTGAATTTCAAATCTGACGGCCAATGAGTTGTCAGCTAACTTAGTAGGAATGAATACGGCAGCCTTCCTAGAAAGCCTCCCTCCGTTTGTCTAAGGAAGCACTATCGTGTCTGGGAGTCCAGCTCTGAGAATTCATTTCTGCGTGGTACCATCAAAGCACTCACATGTGTGCGCCTTTTATTCCCCTTCCAACAAGGATTTGTGCTTGGATGGGCTGGCTAAATTACAGCCTAGCCAAAAACCAAAGAAAACGTTTTCTTTCTCAATTTTGTTATCCCCTACAGCACCCGGAACATCATTACTGGACAATAAATGCTCTTATTCTCTAGACTGGTTTTGTTGTCTTGCCCACGAGGCCTCAGTCTATGCTTTAAAAAAAAAAAAAGTTTTGAGCACCAGACGTCAGGCACTTCAGATGAACCAAGTATTATGAAGTGAAGGCATGTGGATAAAGAATGTTAGAGAAAAATAAATTCAGTTTCCCTTAGGCCAAATACAAAGCAAAACCACCCTGGGTGAGGAAAGAAACTCAAGATTCTCAAACTTTAAAAATAAAAATATAAAGCATCCACTCATATACACTCTTACGTGGTAACTTTGTTGCCAGGATTGGCTATAACTGTCTTAGTCCCACTTGTGTCATGTCCTCAGAAGAGCCAAGTAATATTTAATCTCACCAAGCAAGCATATGTATAGATATGCCAGTTTTAGAATAATTAAATTTAACTGAAAGGAAATTTCAAATTACAGCTTTATTTTTAAAAGTTGGAAGAATGAAGTGTTTGGGTACACAATTTCTTATTTGCAAATGTAAGAAAAGAGCAGAGAGAGAGAGAGAGAGACAGAGACAGAGACAGAGACAGAGACAGAGACACAGAGAGAGACAGAGACATAGAGAGAGACAGAGACACAGAGGCAGACACAGACTGAGAGAACGTGCACACACGTGTTTCCTCCAAAGAAAGAAAAGAGCAATTTCCCATAGAAAAATAAGAGTCCCCAGGTAAGGGACAGGTAAGGATCAAAGAGACACCAGGACACATCTTTTGAAATATTTTCTGCAACTTTCCTAAGGGATACAATAACGCTTCTTGCCTATTGGAGGCTGGACTTTCTCAACCTGACTCCTGCAGGCCTCAGACTATAATCACTGCTTCACCTCTTTGTGCACCTCAGTAATTCCCAGTTCCTTCATTCGGTGGATATATCCTATAATTCTGTGCCTGTGTATCTCCACTCTCATTTCTTTCTTTTGTCCTATTTACATACACCTGACATATCCGATTATCCCATATTCGTCCCCTTTCAGACATCCATGCCTACACAAATGCCACTCACATTCTGAGAATGTCAATGTCATTTCTGAGAAACATATTTGGTTATACTTCCTGAATTTGCACA
The DNA here is from genome assembly GCA_019843815.1 of Montemys delectorum. Classification (NCBI taxonomy): domain Eukaryota; kingdom Metazoa; phylum Chordata; class Mammalia; order Rodentia; family Muridae; genus Montemys; species Montemys delectorum. The sequence goes on from JADRCD010177341.1 coordinate 11,430, forward strand.
CTGCTCTTTCATAACACAACACACTCATTTATGTGTTAGCCCTCTGGAGTTATGAATTTATTCTTATCTGTGTAGTTCTTGGTATAGACTCTTTGTTTTTCTGTCCAGCAAATACATGCTGAACACATAACATGTACTGGGCACCATCTCAAGTTTAGGATAATGAGTCAGATGAAGTTCATAGGACTTTAGAGAACTTAGCATCTGGTATCACTTAACTCATACATCCTAAGTTTTTAAACAGCCACTATGAGATTTGTTTAAATAGTCTCACTCACCAGTGCATGTTGGTCCTTGAGCCTAGATTCACCTGGATTGTTTGCCCTTCAAAGCCTGCAGTCCATGTTCTCAAAGCTGAACTAACTGTTCTCATCCACACTGACATCAATGCTAACTAAACTGAGTATCACAGCTTTTGCCATGTACACTTGACCTTCTGGCTTTCTCAATTCTGTTACTAACAACAGCACCTACCCATAACCCTGACTCTTTTTGCCATTGCCTTGTCCATTCCCATGCTGTACCCACTCAGATCCTGCCACAGTGCCTCTGCACTACGTACAGACCTGCTCCCTCTTCTTTGTCCCCTTTGTCCTCACAAGTCTGTTACTGCACAAGATCTTTCTCTGTCTATCCCAGTTCACTTCATTCTGAGGAAAGCTCCAGAGTGTACAGTCCTCTCCATTTTCCCTTTCTGGAGAAAGCCATAATATCTCTTCATATCTAAAGGATAATATTCAGGCTCTTCATTGATGCTGGTCTAATTTCTAATTGTGATCCACTGACCTTTGGTCTGCAACTTATGCTTCAGATAAACTAGAAAGAAGAAGATGTTCTATATCATCTTCTCACATGAGTTCTCACACAAGTTTTCCTCCTACAGTTCAGTTCTTCTTTGCTTTGTTTCCAACCTATGGCTGTGTTCCCCACACTCCCCTACCTACATGGAAAACTCTCCTTTTCCAAAAGCAGCAAAGAATAAGGTAATTAATTACTATAATGTAACATATTTTGCTCATGTTTCAGTAACTTGTTCATTTTGGGATACCAATTAGACTTGAGATAGCTGAAAGACAGAACAAAATAGTTAATCTTGGAATGGCTATTTTGTGTAACCATGCAATCTTTCCATACCTGAACCAAAGTACTACATCACAACTCTGTGACTATTTCTATGTTTATTTGCTATACTTTTAATATTGAGTAGTTTTAAATAAAATCTCCCTATAGTTATACTGTGGTGCAACGTCAGTCTATACTGAGAGGAAGAACAGGGACTGGGGAATAGGTTGGTCAGAGTTTAGGAGCATTGACTATTTTCCTGGAGACCCAGATTTAATCCCTAGCACTCACATGGTGTCTTACAACTATTCAGTTCCAGGAGATTCAATGCCCTCTTCTGGCCTCTGTGGCTACTACATGGTGTGTGTGTGTATATATATACACACACAAAACAAGCATACACATAAGATAAAGATTTTTTTTTAAGAAAGGGAAGGCAGATTTGTATTTTCTAGATAACAGATTCTTTGAAAGATATTGATGTATCTTTTACTATGTTCCTTTGTTTTTATCAGTTCAGAGTATATAATGGTTATCAATAAATATTCATTAGCTCTTTAATTGGTTAATTATTCACTAGAAAGAAAACAGGAACTCATCCTAAATGTTTTTTACCCATACAAGTTTAAAGTTTTTTTTCTAATTTTAATTTATTGAATAATATTACCAGTTAGTCTTAAGATGATTTTTCAAAGAAATATAAACTTTAGAGATAACTTAAACCTGAAATTAAACTTATTTAGTGGTGGCATAGGCCTCTAAAAAATCTATTAAATTCTGTATCCTCTCTAAGTAAAACTATATTCTCATTCTCATAACATTATATAAATTATGCTCAACCCCTCAAGGCCTTAACATCGCCCATGACTTCAGGTGAAGAACTCTGTAAGCCTTCATCTCAAAGATGGGGAAATCTCAGTCTCAAAGGTGGTAAACTGCTTGCTCAAGACGACAAGGTACTTTTATCCTTAATTCTGCTCTTGCCATTAAATTAATGTATATATAGACTGAAACATTAAGCTCTGTATACTTTACCATGATGATATAATCAGTATTATTATATAATTCTGATTCCTACCAGTCCTAAATCTGTGTTACCTTTCATTTTGTGCTTCCAAGAACCCCAAGTATGATTCAACACAGTGAAATCTCATCTTTGACAGCAGATATTTGGTTCAAGTAGATATTGATTGCCTTTTCTGTGGTAAGCTTTCTATGCTAGATACTGAAAGTTCAGAGATGAAAAGTGCACATAGCAGACATAGAGTGAGCCACTTTAGATGTTCTTGGAGACAGAGAATATCTTTAACTCTCCCAGTGCCCAGCACTCGGCTAGCATATGAGCCCTCATCAGGCATTGCTGCATTAACACAACTGAAGAGGAGCTGTCTTTAATAGCTCATATCTCTTGTCAGCATTTCTTAATTGTCATTTCTGTTCCTAAGACTGAATCACTACTCTTCCATCTTTGGCTTTCTTTAGCATTATTAATATTTAACATAGTGTTGAAAATGCTTTAGATAGATCACAACTTTCATGGGAGCATTATAAAGGTACAGCCATTTACTGAAATGATGGGTGATTTTTAATGCCTTAAGGAAATGATCATCTTGGAATCCAAACTGATATAATTTTATATATAAACATCACAGTGGTATTATTTTTCTTCTTAATCTTTTATTTATGTTAACCAGTTATTTCAAAGTGTGTTACACTAGACAAGGATTGATTATAGAGGAATGTGTCTTCCTTTGATTATAACTTTTTCATACTTCATATATACATATATATGTGTATAAATATATGTGTATATATGTGAATAGTAGGTAAATGATAGATGGATAGTATGTTTTTTATAATAAATTAAAAGCAAGCCTTACCATATTTATTAAGGAATAATGTAGCCTATAGAACTATTCATTGAGTTTTGAGGACAGAGTTGGATCTCTCAGTGTACCAATCAATGCATGAATCATCTTTTTATCAAATGTAATTTATACTCTACTTTCATGCTACTCATTTCTTTTTTCCTATGTTCTTTTCTTTTTTTTAGTTTTATTGCATTATAATGAGAGAAGTTACATGATTTAAATTTATCTGAATTTGTTAACATTTAAAAACACATTTTAAGTAGATAGAATTAAATCACATTCTTGTTTTACTTTTGTACCCCAACTCCTCCCAGAGAACCCCCTTCAATACCTACAATATCTTTTTTGTCATTTTTTAAAAAATTTATAAAATATTATAATAACATAAATGAATATTATAAAAGTTGTTTGATATAAAACAACAATCAATTTAAGTCTTATTAGATGCTTGTCTATGACAATACTGAAAATACATATGTTTTCTCAACATAAATTTTAAATAACTCCAAATGTATTAACTGTATATTTCAAAATAATACATCAGTATTAATATTTTCTTAAATGAACATAAATATATAAAGTGTTTTTATTTGTTTGTTTGTTTTATATTTAGTAGAGCTTAAAACCTTGGTTCTTAC
>JADRCD010177341.1:20000-26190 GCA_019843815.1 Montemys delectorum
TGTATTAAAATAGTTTATCCATAAAGTCATTCACCAACTGTTTCAATGAACAATGGTTCTGCTTGGAGGATGGCACAGACATTAGGTGTGGGTAAGAATCTGGTTCATTGGCTGTGATAATTTGGAAAAGCATTCATCTCAGAGAAAGAGTAACTTATAAAGTCTTCTTCTTCAAACTTGATACAAGAGCTACAACTGTCAAGTAAAGCATTCAGTCTCACTCTTTGTTGTTTTCTTTCCTACAAGCCACCTCCCAAGTTAATTGTCTATGACTCCCTTGGGTATGTAAATACTTTTGAAATATATAAGCTGTTCTGAAAACCATAGTATAGTGTAAAAACATGAAATAAACAATACTACTAATAGAGAAGCTGAGCTAGGAGAAGCAAGATTTCAAGACCCTTATGTTGTACACAGCAAGACACTGTAACAAACAAGCTGAAAGTATATATAGATTGTACAATATTTGACCTATTTCTCCAATTACCAAATTAGAGAGACCATTGTATAACAATCAACAAATTTCTAATTCCTCATATTTTTGGATCTCAATTGATTAGAATATGTTGGTAATATTAATTTTCATATTAAGATATTAAGAAAGGGTAATTGTCACTTCTTGTTTATGTTGTAAGAGGTGGAATTAGATTTGTAGGGATTTGTTGAAAGATTACTTTGTTGCTTCTTCTTGGGTGTAGTTTTGCTCCTTATGTTGATGTTTTACATCTATTATCCTTTGGAGGGCTGGATTTGTGGAAAGATATTGTGTAAATTTTGTTTTGTCATGGAATATCTTGTTTTCTCAATCTATGGTAATTGAGAGTTTTGCTGGGTATAGTAGCCTGGGCTGGCATTTGTGTTCTTGTAAGGTCTGTATGACATCTGCTCAGGATCTTCTAGCTTTCATAGTCTCTGGTGAGAAGTCCGCTGTAATTCTGATAGGCCTGCCTTTATATGTTGTTTGCCTTTTTACCTTATTGTTTTTAAAATTATCTCTTTAAACAAAGAGTGCATTTAGTGTTTTTATTACTATGTGACGGCAGTAATTCTTTTCTGGTCCAGTCTATTTGGAGTTCTGTAGGCTTCTTGTATGTTCATGGGCATCTCTTTCTTTAGGTTAGGGAAGTTTTCTTCTATAATTTTGTTAAAGATATTTACTGGCCCATTACATTGGGAGTCTTCACTCTCTTCTATACCTATTATCCTTAGGTTTGGGCTTCTCATTGAGTCCTGGATTTCCTGAATGTTTTGGGTTAGGAACTTTTTGCTTTTTGCATTTTCTTTGACTGTTGTGTCAATGTTTTCTATGGTGTCTTCTGCCCCTGAGATTCTCTCTTCTATCTCTTGTATTCTGTTGGTGATGTTTGCATCTATGACTCCTGATTTCTTTCCTGGGTTTTGTATCTCCAGGGTTGTCTCTCTTTCTGATTTTTTTATTGTTTCTATTTCCATTTTTAGATTCTTGATGGTTTTGCTCATTTCCTTCACCTTTTTGCTTGTGTTTTCATGTAGTTCTTTAAGGGATTTTTGTGTTTCCTCTTGAAGGGCTTCTAGCTGTTTACCTGTGTTCTTCTGTATTTCTTTGAGGGTGCTATTTATGTCTTTCTTAAGGTCCTGTATCATCATCATGATAAGTGATTTTAGATCTGAATCTTGCTTTTCCGGTGTAATGGTGTGTCCAGAACTGGCTATGGTGGAAGAATTGGGTTCTGATGATGCCAAGTAACCTTGGTTTGTGTTGTTTATTTTCTTAAGCTTGCCACCTGCCATCTGCTTATCTCAAATGCTACCTGTCCTTGCTAATTCTGACTGGAGTCATTCCTTCCTGTGATCCTGGTTGTATCAGAACTCCTCAGAGTCAGGCAGTCTCTGTGATCCTGTGATTCTGGGATCCTGTGATCCTAGGCTTGTTATTGTAAATGCGAGTGCAGCAGCTTCCTCTGGGTGTTGTGGGACTAGCTGTGGAAGCCTGGGCCCAAGGTCCACTCAGGACACCAGCCCAGAGACACTGGAAGGAAACCGAGCCACTCTGCTGGTGGAGTTCCTGTGTGCCTGGTCCCACAGGTTCCAGTTATTCCTGGTGTTGGGACAGATATCGGGTCCTCCTCACCTCTGATCCTGAGAGTGTCAGAGCACCTGGGAGTTCCTCTGGGTGTTGTGGGACTGTCTATAGAGCTTGCACCCAAGGTTCACTCAGGACACCAGCCCAGAGAGACCAGAAGGAACCTGAGCCATTCTGCTGGCGGAGTTCCTGTCTATTTCCACCTCTTACAACAAAAACAATAGGAAGTATCAATTACTTTTTCTTAATATCTTAATATGAAAATTAATATTACCAACATATCCTAATCGATTGAAATCCAAAAACATGAGGAATTAGAAATCTGTTGATTGTCATCCAATGGTCTCTCTAATTTGGTAATTGGAGAAGTAGCTCTAATATTGTACAATCTATATACACTTTCAGCTTGTTTGTTCGTGACAGTGTCTTACTGTGTACAACATAATATTCTTGAAATCTTGCTTCTCCTATCTCAGCCTCTCTATTAGTAGTATTGTTTGTTTCATGTTTTTACACTGTACTATGGTTTTCAGAACAGCTATGTATTTCAAACATATTTATATACCCAAAAGAAACAGACAATTAACTATGGAGGTTGCTTGTAAGAGAACAACAAGGAGTGAGACTGAATGCTTTTTGATGTTTGTAACTCCTGTATCAAGTTTGAAGAAGAAGACTTTATAAGTTATTCTTTCTCTGAGAAGAATCCTTTTCCAACTTATCACAGCTAATGAATCAAATTCTTACCCTCATTCCAATGTCTGTGCCACCCTCCAAGCAGAACCATTGTTCACTGAAACACTTGGTGAATGACTTTATGGATAGACTATCTTAATACACACACCATTTCTTAAATGAATGTAACCTGTTCTCTGTGGCCTGAGAATAAAGTCACTCACTCAAGTCAAATAGCTTTGACCACAGCAGGAAGTCTGTATCCAAAAATCATGCCTACAATTCATTCCTTGGTGCAGCAGAACTGTCAACTCTCAGCTTAGCAATGATGGAGGTAAAATCTTTTGGTGATATGAGGGACATTGAAGTACAGGCTTATTACAATGAAATCCAATGTCTAAAAATTGTTCTTATTTTAGGCTTGTACCACAGTAAGAGCCAAGATTTTAAACTCTACTAAGTACAAAACAAACAAACAAATAAACAAAAGACTAAATATTTATGTTCATTTAAGAAAATACTAGTAGTGATGTATTATTTTGAAATATACAGTTAATGTTTGGAGTTATTTAAATTTATATTGAGAAAAAGGTATGTGTTTTCAGTATTGCTGAAGACAAGCATCTACATAAGACTGTGAAATTGATTATTGTTTTATATCAAACAACTTTTATAATATTCATTGTTATTGTTATAGTATTTTTTTTGAGACAGGGTTTCTCTGTGTAGCCCTGGCTGTCCTGGAACTCACTCTGTAGACCAGGCTGGCCTCGAACTCAGAAATCTGCCTGCCTCTGCCTCCCAAGTGCTAGGATTAAAGGCCTGTGCCACCACCGCCCGGCTATTGTTATAATATTTTATAAATTTTAAGGAATATGACAAAAGAAGATATTGGAGGTATTGAATGGGGGGTCTCTGGGAGGAGTTGGGGTACAAAAGGAAAACAAGAATGTGATTTAATTCTATTCACTTAAAATATGTTTTTAAATGTTAACAAATTCAGATAAATTGAAATCATGTAACTTTTCTCATCATAATGCAATAAAAGCTAAAAAAAAATGAGACCTTTTTGCTGAAGAATGAGAGCTAAACTTATCTGTGGGTATAAATGTAAGTGTTTGGAGTACAGTTAGAAATTATATTGGTTTAGGAAAATAGCAGTAGTAGGTTCTCCTCTAGGGTCTATGACCCCCCCCAAGGTCACAGAGAATTGACTAGGTTTAAACAAACAGGAATGAACTCTCTGCCATAGGGGAGGCTTTAAGCCCAATTAGACAACAGGTGGCTATCCCCAAGATACAAGTATATAAGACCATTGGTGATATCTTGCTGGGCTGGCTGTTGTTGTTGCTTGTAGAATTTATGGCTAGGCTGGACTATTGATTGAGTTTCTGTCTTGGTATCTTTCATAGTGTATTATGGTGCTAAGAGGGTTAATCACTGGTAAGAGGCCTCCAAGTCAGTGCACCTAGATGAGTTCAGCTCGACCTCTTCGAGTCCTATGTCCACAGTGTATGGTATCATCAGTGATAGATTTTTACCTTCCAGAACTGTGAGGCAACCATGGGCAATGGCTTTCTCATTTGGGGAGTCTCTGGGGCCCTCCTGACCAACTTGATTGGAGGTTTACTATGTCTGGCACTGGGGATTTTGCTAGAGAATCTGTAGCTCTTATAGAGAGTATTGACCTGATATAGCATAACTCCATTTACACTGAGTGTGTGTGTGTGTGTGTGTGTGCGCACACATGCACGCGAGTGTATACATAGATATATGTATCCTTAAATAAGTTTATAAAATAACATGTTTCCCTATGACCTTTTCAAATATCCTTACTGTTATTTGTCTCTCCTTCCTGTGTCTCTCTCTGTATTCATCTCCCTTATTTCCGCTTCTGTACTTAAAGGTTACAGTTAGATTTTCCCTATCCCTTTCCTAGTTTCTGTGTTCTATCCCCTCTTTCTGGCTCCTTCCCCTGCCCCAAGATCCCTTTCCATTTTCCAAGCTTCTGTAGGTCCTTCAGGTTATATACTCAACTACCTCAAGGTTCAGAGGTAGGCTCCATAAATAAGAGAGAACATTCTGAGGTCATATGAGCTGGCCTTGTCCCTTGCCTGCTGCTTGCGCCTGTCTGGGCAGCACAGTAGAGATGACCCTGATGGAGTAGGCACAGTTAAGCCACCCAGAAATTGAGAGCACAGGAGAGCTTGGTCCCACCATTTGTCTGGTGTTAGATGTCATGGGTGTGGCAGTGATGTCCTTCACATCCTCTCCCCCCACTATCACATTCAGTAGCCGGGAGAGCTGGCCAGGAAAGGTCATGAGTGGGAAAGCTATTCCTGCTCTTTCGCTGGCTGTAGCACTCAGGAGAGAGGACCCCGGACCTCCCCTGGACAATACAGTGAAGCTGACCCTGATGGCCAAGACATAGGTGAGTCGGCCACGAGGTCTGTGGGAGGAGAGCTGTCCCAGCCTCTCACAGGCTACAGCATTTGAGTGAGTGGGCCACCAGTCTTGACTGGGCAGCACATTGGAGCTGGATTTGAAGTTGTGGGTGCAGATGAACCAGGCTTGAAGGCATGAGTGCAGGAGAGCTAACCCTGACTCCTGCTGATGGTGTTAGGTGACCTCTGATTACATCCATGCACCTGAAGATTTTGTGATTTCATTTTCCTATTAACTGAACAACATTCTAATGTATATGTATATGATACTTAGATCATCCATTCGTCAGTTAACCAACATTTAGTTTGTTTTCTATTCACAGCAGCTGTGCACATATCTCTGTAGTAGGATATTGAAAACTTTGGGCATATGCCAAGGAATAAGATCATCAGGTCACATGATAGGTCTACTTTTATCCTTTTGAGAATGCTCCACTCTGATTTCCAGAGTGGCTGCACACATTTCCCGATGTCCTCACCAATCTCCGTTTGATCTTAGCCAAGTTGAACAGGGTAGCATGAAATCTCAAAGTATTTTTAATTTGTATTTTCCCAATTGCTAAGCGTGTTGAGTACTTTTTAAGATTTATCTTAGCCTGGGATGCTGAAACTTCCAGAAGAAAACAAATAATTCCCTACAGGATAAAGGAACAGAAAAGGACTGTCTGAATAGAACGGTTCACTCGGGAATAAAGCCCAATGATTGACAAATAGAATTTCAGAAAACTAAAATGCTTCTGTACCGCAAGTGAGATAATTAATGAAATGGTGAGAAAGCCCACAGAGTGGAGAAAACTTGGCTAGCTATATTAATAGCCAGGATCTAAAAGAACTAACATCAAACAATCAATCAATCATTCAATCAGAATTAAAATAAACCACCCAGTTGATAAGGGCTATGGATCTGAACAGGAGGTTCTCAAAAAGAGAGAGAGAGAGAGAGAGAGAGAGAGAGAGAGAAGGTCTTTTAGATCCTGGCTATTAATATAGCTAGCCAAGTTTTCTCCAC
>JADRCD010177342.1:0-12052 GCA_019843815.1 Montemys delectorum
CAACTCTTACAAAAGAAAGCATTGAGTTGATTGGAATCACTCCCTAATGACTAAAATTTCAAATACAGGAGATTATTGGGGTCATTCTTATTCAAATTGCCACAAGGCTACAGAGAGATCAATTGGGACCCCTCCAGGAATATCTCCTGACTGATTTATTTTTATAGTGCTGCAGGTGCTACAGGGAGTTATAGAAAAAGACATCAATGGAATTAACCACTGGGGAGTCCTGAATGCTGTAATACCAAACTGACATGTAAAATATTCTTATTAGTTCTATAGTGGTGTGACTCTTCTAAAATTATTCACTACTTTCTGTTTGATTAGAGTCCTATTGCAAAATAGGCTATTTCTTGCCTGGTACTTTAATTCCTGTCAAAATTCAATGGATAGGGAGGTCATAGGCATGAACATAGAACTTGTTATTGTTATTTTTCTAAATGACTTTGTTCCAAAATTGCTTCTTAATATTGGTGTTTGTACCTATACATTTTTGCTGTTCTCAGTCTCGGTTAGATAAGTTTTATTTTGTGATAGACATTACTAAATACTAATAAATATAGCTTGTCATGGTGCTGAGAATAAGAGAGTAAATGCTGAGTATCAAACAGGAAAACTGTGGTCAACATCGTACACTACATTATGAAGACTTGGGGAACATTGCAGAAAACAAGGAAGAAAAAATTGAGGAGCTAAATGATGTGAGCTGATGTACCCTAGGTATAGCACAGCCTTGACTATCATCACCTCCTATAAAAGTCAAGCCTACCAAATTTCTGGCATTGATAGGGTGATTTACATCTATGACTCACCATTTACTGAGAGGTCAACATATAGTTGAGAGTAGAGAGAGAATCCTTTATTTCTCAGGATGTGGCCATTTGAAGGGTTTCATACCTCAATGAATGGTCCCACATGTCTACACATGTGGACAACACTGTACTTTATAGCTTATCAAAACTGTCATAAATTTGCAGGAAGACATGTTAGGAGCAACATAGGTTATCTTAATTACTCTTCTACTACTGTAAGATACAAAACCAAGGCATCTTATAAAATGAAGTAGTTATTTGGACCTTGCAATTTTAAAGGCTTTCCTCAGTTTCACCAACTGGGAACCAAGTATTCAGACATAGGAGCCTTGGGTAAAATGTAAATTCATGGCACTGTCACAACTATTAATCAAAAAACAAAAAAACCCTTTTTAAGCTGTAATTTGTGAGTACACTTTCTTTACACATTAACCTTAAAAGCTCTACTTATTTACAAAATTAATTAAGTCATCACTTTTCTCCAAGTTATATTATTTAAAAAGGTTTACATAACCAAGATTAGAAGAATGGACCTAGATCTTTACAAAAGCAACTAGAAAAGTTGAAGTACTTATCAAGACGCTTATTCTATAACTGTCAGAAAGAAATAACAAAAATATAAGGATGCAGAATAGAGAAAGGCTTTGAGAATAAGACTTACTCTATTCAGTCCTTTTTTTTTACTTTTTATGGAGTTAAAAAAAATATCATGAAGATCCAGACAAGAGAACAAAAAATTCACAAGACAACTGGAGATTTGCGAGGTACAAACTGAAGAAGGTGGACAAGGTTGGGTATGCTAACGAAGGGAGCTGACCCAAGGCAGAAGGGAGCTGACCCAAGGCAGAAGGGAGCTGACCCAAGGCAGAAGGGAGCTGACCCAAGGCACAGGTGATATTTCATGGAAACTGTGATTTAGATGGTTTGGGAGGGATTTAGAGATTATTTTCTTCTTCTTTAAGAACTTTCATAAGTTTAAAATCTACAATTCTACCTGTCTATTATAAACAGGAGTCATATCATTTTGCCAGGATGTAAAGATCAGCTTAGAATGTGTCTGGATGGCTTTCAATGTGTGATGAACTTTACAAATTAAAAATACTTGTACTGAAATTTTTGAGGAGCCAAAAATATAATTGAATTGGATATCACAACTTGTTCACTCCTGAATTGATCTGAGTCCAAAAAATAAAAAATAAAAATAAATAAAAAGCTCTTTTATTTGCTTCTTCTTTAAAATCATTTTTCTTCTATGCTCCCTTTTGAGAAATAAATATATGAAAATTATATGTAAAGGCAGCAGTATGAAGTTGTGACTTCATAATGCTAAGGAAACAAAAGCTGTATTATAGTCTCACTGGAATGCTTTTTTGGTGCTGCTCAGCAGAGTTCCATTTTCAGTCACAACTGGAATTTCAATATATTTGAGTAAAGATATTACCTTTCTCATTTTCAACAACACTTGTTTTTGCCCACGACTTGACATTCATCTTAGGATACACAGGAAGTATAAACAACATTAAAGATGACATTTTGCACTGCCACACTTTTCACAGGCCTGAGAATCAAAATAAGTGTATTTACTATATTTATCTTCTTGACCACTTCAAAATATATATATAAACATATTTCAAGTATGTATGTGTTTATGCACTGTTTAGGAAGTTTCATTTACATTCTTACTGAGTTCATACAGAAAATGCAAAATATGTACCAAAATGCATTTAGATCCTTTATGTTATTGTCTGCATAAGATTTATAGACATAGACTCTCATAAATTTGCACATTTCCTTGCTCTCCAGGGAAGGACAATGTATTAGAGGTTAGAATTCTTTAAAATGTATTTACAAAATATGATTTTCTTATCCAACATTCTGTCAATTTTCTTCCTGAAATGATGTCAAAATATGATGAAAGCAACATTGCTAAAGAGATACTAAATTGGACATTACTGATATCAAATACTTGAGTGGGTTTTTTGAATATGGATCTTAGTCTATATTTTAATCATCAGTGTCTAACTAGCTTTAACTTAGAAGACATGTGAAAGACAGTGGTAAAAAATTCCCAACATTCTTGAGCTTGCCTAAGAAAAATATAGTCTAATTAAAACCAGACACATTAAACATTTTACTGACCTAAGAAGTTAGAATCCATGTAATAATATTTTAAATTTCTCATAGTATGGGTACCAAAATTTGTTGGGTAAGTAATACTAATCAAGCAAGTGGTTAAGTGTTTAACTCTTAATCAATACTTTTAAAGACAGGTTGAATTTAAGCATGAGCTCACATAGCAGAAAAACAGAAATCAAAAGAATATGGACATTCAACATTGTGATGTGTTGTGATTCAGGAATTAAGTTGGATTGGCAGTAATAGTTTTCTTCAAAATGAATGATAATCTCTGTTATAGCAGTGAACAAGAAAATGCATACACTGAAGTCAGTCTGCATAAATTCATATGATGCAAGCATAAATCTAGACAGGGTCACATTATCTAAAGTACTGAGATAGCATAATATGCGTGATGTGGAATAACAGGAGGAGAATACTTGGAGTTTTAGGGGTAAGCGAGGCAGGATCAAGGGCATGGGAGAAAAAAAAAGGAATATAGGATGGGTTAATCAATACTAAAAATGTGTGATAAATCTGTGTAAATACACAACATTTAAAACTAACTTTTTAAATAAAAAGAAGTGTATCTGTACATCACTAAATAATGTCATTAGCAGAAAATAAAGTTTACCAATTTGTTAGACTGCAAAAGACTCCCAAACGAATATAAGCTATTATCAGTTCTCTGTTGTTCCCCAAGAGGTGGCCTCTTCAGGTTCTATTTCCTCACTGTTAGGCATCTGGGTTTTAGTCATCAGCATTGACTCGTGGGAGCCACCCCATTTCATGTTTCTGGGACTTCCCAGTGGGACTCCCAGTGGAGGCATATGGACACAAACCCACCACAAATCTTTCAAACCAAAATTTGAGAAATGCAGGGACAAAGATGGAACAGAGACTGAAAGAATGGCCAACCAATAACCAGCCCACTTGAAACTAGTCCCATGGGCAAGCACCAGTTCCTGACTTGATAAGTCCCTTTTCTCAGGTTATAAAAAATGAGGGAAAATAGGAACAGCATAATCACAGTTAAGACTGACACATTTTTTTCCTTTTATTGAAAAGATTTTTTCACATATTATATTTGAATTATCATTTCCTCTCTCTCTGCTCCCCACAGTTCTTTCTACCTCTTTTACCAAAGGAATAAATACATCTACTTTCTTTTTCTTATCAGAAAACAAACAAGCTTCTAGGAGAAAATGATAATAAAATCAAATACAGTACATAAAATAAAAAAAAAAAACCTATCATAACATATCATATAAATAACATGTCAGATGTGGTAGGAATAGTTAGGGCTTCCATAGACTCATGTGTTTGAATGCTTGGCTCAAAAAGAGTAGCACTATTAGGAGTTATAATCCTGGTGAAGTGGACGAGGCCTTGTTGGAGGAATTGCATCACCATGGGTATGGGCTTTGCAGTCCCCTATGTTAAGCTAGGCCGTATGTGACACATAAGTCCCCTTCTGCTGCTTGCCAGCAAGACATAGAACTCTCAGCTCCTTCCACAGCACTATATCTACCTGCATGATGCCATGCTTGTCACCGTCATGATAAGAACTAAAACTTTCAGAATGTAAACCAGCCCATATGTGTTTTCTTTTATAAGACTTGCCCTTGCCATGGTATCTCTTCACAGCAATGAAACCTTAACTAAGGCAGATGTTCTTTTTTTTTACCAGGAACTGGGATATTGCTGAAATAGACCTGACCATGTTTTGTTGGAAGCAGTATGGACTTTGTTACTGTGGATTATCAAAGTAGTTGAATACTTTAAGAGGAGTTTAATGGACCATTATAGTAGGACTATAGAAGAGAGTAATACTAAGGGTGATTTGAATTGTGGGATCCTGGCTCAAGAGACTTTAGTGAAGAAGAATTTTAGAATGTTGTGGAGAGATAGTTCTTGTGATATATTGTTAAAGAATGGGCTGCTTTTTGCCTTTGTCCTTAAAGGCTGGCTGAAGCTAATGTGAAGAGTTCTGGATTAATGTCATTGGCAAGGGAAATCTCAAAGAGCCTAGTATAGACTTTGCTGTGTTGTAATGATGTTAACTCAGATGAGTATTTTGATGAACAGAAGGAAGCTAAGCAAAATACAAAATGTTTGTTTAAAGATTAAAGGGGCACCAGGATATGGAATAGACTTAAAACCTGTGCTCACAGATATAAACAGATTAAAGATATTAAAAGGAACAGTGTTAATCTCAGGGCAAAGTCCCACCCACCTAAGCTTCCATCTTGTGAAAAGAAATTAAAGAAAAGCTTAGGTCTGGGCACAGTGGTATAAATTTTAATCCCAGCATTCAGGAGACAGAGATACGCAGATCTCTGAGTTGAAGGCCAGCCTAGTCTATAGAAAAGTGAAATCAACAGTGAGACCCTAACTAAGATCCCAGACTAGGATGAAGAAAGTAGAGTTGAAAGAGCTCTGCAGTATTTGGTTTTACCCTAGGCCCCTGAGCTATCTAATCTCATGTTCTCTATTACTTAAGTATGTTGGTAGGGGTTTCTTTGCATGGTTTAAGCATTAAGTCAAATAGGATATTAGTTGCTTGTTCCCATAAGCGTTGTGCTACCATTGTACTAGCCAAAACTACAGGTAGCATAGAATTGTAGAGAAAAAAATTTGTGACTAGGTTAATGTTTACATTTCTCCTGTGGTAGAATGAAGAGTACCTTCTTATATCAAAGGTACTACAATATAGGTAGGCATGAACCTTTATGGCTTCTATATATTCAGTAAGTTGTGTATGTGTTATCTTCTGCAATGGAGCCTTGCAGTCAGTTTTCAAGGAGTACCTATAGCTTTAGAAACAGCCTAGATTATTTGAGGGTTTCTTTGGTATTTCATCAGGCAGCAAATCAATTACTTCTAACCCAATCCCAGTACTGGGAGAATATTTGGTGATAAGAGATGTCAAGATAGGGCTATCTCCATTATTTGGCAATTTGCAATTAGATCACATTAATATATTTGTATATTTTAGGAAGCTTCTACTATGTTAGGTTTTTCACACTATCCCTCAATTGGCTTTTACTTTTAGTTTTCTCACCCATACTTCGTCCCTTTCCCCTCTCCTTCCTCTCTTTTCCTATTTAATCTTTCCATTATAGTGCCCATTGCCCCCCCCCAATCCATCCATAACTACTTATTCTATTTACCTTTCCTGAGTTAATAAATGTGCTAATCTTAATCCTTTACTTATATCTAATCTCTGAGGCTCTACAGACTGGTGCTTAGTTATCACTGACTTATCAGATAATATACACAGAATAAGAAATTATGTAACATATTTGTTTTTTTGGGCTACCTCACTCAGGAAATTTTTTCCAGTTCCTTCCACATACCTGAGAATTTCATGATTTAGTTTTTTAAAGGCAGAGTAATATTTAATTATGTTAATGTACTACTTTAAAAAATCTATTCTTCTGTTGATAGATACCTAGGTTATGTCTAATCTGTGGCTAATTATGAATAAAACAACAATGTACATGGTCAAGCAAGTATCTCTGTGGCAGGAAGAACCAATCTTTGATTATATTCCCAAGAATATAATATAGTTGGCTCTTGAAGTGGTTCAATTCCAAACTCCCTGCAGAATCATTACTCTTATTTCCATAGTGATTGTACACATTTGCACTCCCACAAGTAATATGTGAGGATTTCCATTATTTTACAGCCTTGCCAAAATACATTGTCAACTGTTGTTACTGACCTTAACAATTCTCTAGGATATAAGATGATATCTAAAGCAGTATCAATATCATTTTCTTGATGATTAAGTATGATGAAAAATTTTTTAAGTTTTTGAGTTTCCTCTTTCACCAATTTTTTGCTTAAATATATACCCCATTTTCTTGATTATATATATGTTTTGAATATTAGTCTTTTATTTGATGTGTAGTGGGCAAAAGGCTTTTTTTACTTTATTCTGTAGGCTGCCAGATTTTTCCAAATGATGGCATCCTTTGCCATGCAGAAGCTTTTCAGTTTCATGTGGTCCCATTTTAGTAATTGTTGTCCTTCGTGTCTATGCTGATGACATGCTGTTCAGAAGGACTTTCTAGTGCCAATGAGTTTAACACTGTTTTCTACTTCCTCTTCTATCAAGCTCAGTGTATCAGGTTTTATGTTGAGCTCTTTGATCTAAAGAAATATATAAATTGTTTATTAATAACATTTATTTTCAGTCTCAATTATTCAATAAAGAGATGCAAACTATAATACCTATTCAAAGAATTATATCTCACCATTCAAGGTGGTCATAATTAGGGGGAAAATGTAGAAACAGGAGGCAAAAGGCACTAAGAACCATATATCATAGTTGTTATAACACTTGGAAAAATATACTTAAGCCAAAACTGATAAGACAGAAGATTTTTTTGGTACACAAACAAAGAACCAAGAGATATCTTTGTTCTTTTATATAATTTTATATAATTCTAAATTATAAATATATAAATGTTTTATACTTATATTCTATTTTATAAAATATTTATATATTTTATATAAATTTTATATTTGCATTTATATATTTTATATTCTATTTTAGATATATATGAATGTATATCTAAATTATATATATAAATTTTATATAATTCTAAATGTCACAAAAAGCACAGATATGCCACATTACTTAAAAGAAATTTCATTTATTTAAAACCATATATTGTTTTCTGAATGATAGCAAGTATACTACTTTGAATGAGAAATGCTCTCCCTCGTTTGTATATTTGGTTTTCAGTTGGTATTGCTATTTTGGGAAGCTTAGGCATGACAGCATTGGTAAAGCAAGTATGCGATTGGCAAAAGACTTTGAGGTTATAAACACTCACACAACCCCAAATGCTTTCTGCATCATAGCTGTATTTGTAGATATAAGTTCCAGTTTTTGCCTTCATGCCTGACTATTCATGCTATAACTCCTCACCATGGTGGTCCCTCATCACTCTAAAATTATGACCCAAAATAATGTTCTTTTTTCATAAGGTTCTTTTCGTCATATTTTACATGGAAATAATACAGGTGTTGAGACCAGCATACTATTTCCATGAGGAACTTGACTATGTTTCTTTTGTGAAGAATGTGAAAGTTCCAAACTTAGACTAAGAATTGAATTAGTGCTGCAAAGAATGTTTAATAGGTCACCATAGTAGGATCCCTGGAAGGCAAATAATATTCAGAATAATGCAAACCATGGAAGTCCAGCTTAAGGAGTTTCAGAGAAGAAAAAAATGATCAACTAATGTAGAGACCATTAGTCTGTTACTTGGAGAAAAATCACTTGCTGTCTTCTTGTTCCAACATGTAGCATAATGCAAAATGAATAAACTGACAATATTTACTGCCTTTCTTTTGATAAGGAAAGCTGGAGACTGACTCTGCTTGAGGATCTGATGTGGTTCTTACTGGTAGTGCCTTATACAGGTGCTAGAAGAGAAGCTGTGATTACTAAGAATATTAGTAACATTAAGGAGAGCTCTACTCTCACTGAAACAAAGTTTTCCCTCCAGGCTAGTCCTCACCCAAATAATATCCTCACTTGCAAATGTAAATGATTAAATGTGTTTTGGCTCTGAGAAATTACCTACATGTAAAAAAAGTGTTGTAAATGAGGTTCTATGGGGGCACAAATCTATCTCCAGCTGTCAGCTTATCTCTCAAATGTTACCTGTAAGGTACTGATTTTAGAGTTCTGAAGGATACAAGAGGAAAAAGACCCCGCAGATGCTCTCTCCACAGATAAATAGAACTGAATATGCCAGTTAGTGTGTGGTAGCTTAGTTCCTGTCTAAAGGCATTGAGAGGACAGAAGATCCTGGAAGACCATTGTCTGAAACTTTACCATGAATCGTGAGTTATAGTGATAGTGGAAGCCCTACTACATAGGCGATGTCATACCCATATAATATCTCCCAAAGAGACTTTCATGGTGCTGGAGCCATGACTCAGCAGTTAAGAGGACTGACTGTGGATTCAAGGGATCCTGATGAAGCACCAGCTACTGCCTGATGCCTCCCAGCCATCTGAATTGTCATTGCTGGGCAGTGGTGGCACACGCCTTTAACCCCAGCACTTGGGAGGCAGAGGAGGCGGATTTCTAAGTTTGAGGACAGCCTGGTTTACAGAGTAAGTTCCAGGACACCCAGGGCTACCCAGAGAAACCCTGTCTCTAAAAAACAAAAGAGACTTGCATGTAATGGGTCTAGTGAGAGATATATATTGTGTGCAGAAAATCTGGAAGAGATGAGCCACATGCGATCCATCGGTAGGTTCAAGTATATGAGTACTTAGTTCTCAGTTGCTGGTATTATTTGAAGTAGTTTAGGTGGCATACCCCTGTTGATGAGGTATTCCATTGAGGACAGTCTTTTGAATTATGTAGTTTTTCTGTACTTCTATTTCTTTCTCTTTTGCTTTCTGCCTGTGGTTGGAAAGATGAGTTCTAAGCTTCTAGCTTATATAACTGTCACTTATTGCTATGCTTTTCTGCCATAATGATACCCTATCCATCTTAAATCCTTTGGAACTGTAAACAGTCAAAATAAACTATTTATTCTATAAGACATGTGTATACATTTAAAAAAATCTCATAGCAACAGAAATGTAACTAAATATTGGGTAACTTCAATAGGACATTCTCCAAGAGACTGATGGCCTTGACAAAGCTAAGTAGAGGACATCACAGTTTCTACTGCTATGGAGAGACACTGGGACTATGGTAATTTATAAAAGAAAGCATTTGGGTTGGGCGGGCTCAGAGTTTCAGAAGCATTATCATTATGGATGGAAGCATGGCAGTATGGAAGCAGACTTGATGATGGGAGAGCCAAGAGTTCCAAATCTTGACCCGAAGGCAGCAGCAGAAGACTATGTCACTGGATATAGCTTGAATATAGGAGAACTCAAATCTCTCCTTACCCATCTACCCCAGAAAATAGCCTGATACATCTCCTTGAACAAGGCCGCATCTATGCCAACAAGGCTATACTTCTTTTTTTGTGTTGTTTATTTGTTTTTGTTTTGTTTTTGTTTTGTTTTGTTTTTGTTTTGTTTTGTTTTTCAAGACAGGGTTTCTCTGTATAGCCCAGGCTGTCCTGGAACTCACTTTGTAGACAAGGCTGGCCTCGAACTCAGAAACTCACCTGCCTCTGCCTTCCAAGTGCTGGAATTAAAGGCGTGCGCCACCACTGCCAAGTGAAGGCTATACCTCTTAATAGTGGCACACGCTAAGGTCTAAGCATTCAAACACATGGGATATGGAGGGAGGGCATAACTGTCTAAACCACCACCTTCCTTCTTTGACCCCCATAGGCTTATATAACTTAATATAAAGTTCATTTAGTTCAACTTCAAATGTCCCCATGGTCTATTACAACCTCAACAATGTTAAAAAGTCCAAAGTTCTAAGCATATCTTTGACTCCTGGCAATCTCTTAGGTATAATCTCCTATGAAATCAAAATTCAAAAAACAAAAACAAAACCAAATACAAGAGATCACACACTTCTAGCATATGATGCACATGATATACATTACCATTTCACAACAGGGAAGGGAGATAAGTGAGGGAATATTGGACCAAGTAAAACTGAAAACTTCTGGAAACCTGTACTCTGTGCTTCTGACTAATCCTGAGACAGTTTTAAGTACTCAGATTACAGCCTTGCTCTGATAAAGTGTTGGAAAGATGGACCCAAGAGTCACAGCTTTAGCAAACGTAACTTGGTTTCTACAGTTATATTGCATAGGTGTCATAGGTTCATGCTACAACTCTTAAAATTGGATGAAAATTTTCAAAGTTTTACACTTTTAAATATTTTGTTACTATATATACATGTTTATATACATTTCCTTATATTATATATAAGTTTACTAAAGTAAGCATTATGTAAATCTCACCCACTCCTTGTTGTGATACATACAGAAAGCTAATTGTCTTTGTAAAATATTGAAATATTTATTTTTGTTTGAAATTATACTCTGTGGTGAATTCTCCTGAAAATTTTTACTGTTTTGTATGTGTGACTGTTTTGTCTGCATACATTTATGTGTACCACTTCACTGATGCCTATGTAGGTCAGAAGAGGGCATTAGGTTACCTGAAACTGAACTTACTAACAATTGTGATCTGCTCTGTGGCTTGCCAGGAACAGAACCCAGGTTCTTAGAAAGAGTAGCAAGTGCTTTTCATCTCTGAACCATCTCTTGAACAACAAATTATATTTTCATAAAGATATTGTGAAAACCATCTGTCATAATGCCATATAACAATTATTGAGAATTTAACTTTTGGTTTTCAATTGTTTGAATTATATTTATTTGTTTAGTAGAAATCAATATTCATAATTCCTTAGCATTCTTCTATTTAGAGAGCAACTAGCAATTCAAATTAATGTAAAACTTTAATATCTGAAAAATTAGCACATATTTTAATATTTGAAAAATAAATTATGTATGTGGTATATCATAAAATTATTATTGGTATTAATTTACAATATTATTTAATATGAACCCTGCTTATTAAAAATATTTATATAATTGATACTGTTGAGAGATTGTGAATATTTGAAATTTTCCTATGGGAAATTAGTGCTTTCTATGTAAAATTAGTCAGACCACTTGAGAGATTCATGGATTTGTATTAATAAATACTCTTCAGAAAAGACTAAACAATCAAATAAATTCAAAAATTAATTTCCTTTTTGACATTTATCATTTACTAAATCTTCTATATTTGAAACTATTAAGCCCCATGAAATATCTTGTAATTTTGTAGATGTAAGTGACTGGAAAATTTATTTAAAAATAAATAATATAGGTGACTTAAAATCAAATGTAAGAGAATGATGGACTTTTATTATATTTCATATATTCATTTAATTAATACAGTGTCAGAAATTCAAGTCATTACTCATAGTTTGGAGAAAATTGATGTAGATAAATATGAATATGTTAGACCTAAACAGCTAGTAAATTGATAAATGGAGACATGAGTACAAGTCATCTGGACCATCCAATGATGATAAAGAGGAGTTTTCTTTTTTTTCATTTTTCTTTTTTCTTTCTTTCCTTTTCTTTTCTTTTCTTCTTCTTCTTCTTCTTCTTCTTCTT
>JADRCD010177342.1:12152-24413 GCA_019843815.1 Montemys delectorum
TCTTCTTCTTCTTCTTCTTCTTCTTCTTCTTCTTCTTCTTCTTCTTCTTCTTCTTCTTCTTTTTGAGGTAGGGTTTCTCTGTGTAGCCCTGGCTGTCGTGGAACTCACTCTGTAGACCAGAGTGCACTTGAACTCAGAAATCTCCCTGTCTCTGCCTCCCAAGTGCTGGGATTAAAGGCATGCGCCACCACTGCCTGGCAGGAGTTTTCTTTTTTATAAAACATTTAAAGGTAATAACTCATTTTTCTTTCTACATTTTAAAAAAGAAATAAAAATATACAGTTAATTAATTCAATCATATAAATGTTGATCCAGGGTAGATTTGGACTCATAGATTTTCACCAAAGATAATTTTTTTCTGTCAAACAAATAATCATATTAAGTTCATTTTTTCCATACATGTTCCACAAGAGCAAGTTATTTCAAATACTTATGAATTTCAGCCATACTAAAAATATAGGGCCAAAAATTTGATATTATTATTTGTTTTTATTATTGCTTTAACAAAATATTTGTCAAAAGTATCTTAAGGGAAACAGTTTGTTGTGGCTTGTAAATTATGGCAGGCAAACACTGGTGTCAGGAGCAAATATAGTCACATGTTATCAATACGAAGGAAGCTAAGTATGGTAAGCCTTCTTGTGTTTTCTTCTTTCGTCTCTGGACTCTAAGATGTGAAACATCATAGCCCACATAGGAGATGGATCTTCACACCTCAATTAAACTACTTAAGAAAACCAACCAGACCCCCAAGAACTCCAAGGAACTAAACCACCAACTAAAGAGTACACATTGGGGGACTCATGGCTCCAGCAACATATGTAGCAGAGGATGTCCTTGTCAGGCATCAATGGGAGGAGAGGTCCTTGGTCCTGTGAAGGCTCCATGCCCCAGAGTAGGGGAATACCAGAGCAGGGAGGTGGGAGTGGGTGGTTGGTTGGGAGAACACCCTCATAGAAGCAGGGGGAGGGAGGATGGGATAAGGGGTTTCCAGGTGGGAAAACAGGAAAGGGGAAAACATTTGAAATATAAATAAAGAAAATATCCAATAAAAAGAAAAGAAAAGAAAAGAAAAGAAAAGAAAAGAAAAGAAAAGAAAAGAAAAGAAAAGAAAATATTGTTAGCATTCTGTATAAACTCCACCTCCACAGATACTGGCAGAAGCCAGGTATGTTCCTCCACATGGTTACCTGGCAACAGCCAGGTAGACCTGGCTCTATAAAAGTGGCTGCTTGCCCCCTCCTTTCTCTCTTACTCCTGCTTCTCTCCCTTGCCTCTTGCCACCTTAATCCCCCTCTCTCCCCATTCCTCTCCCTCCCTCTCTCCATGAGGTCATGGCTGGCCTCTACTTCTCTACTCTCTCCTTCTCTCTGCCTTTCTCTGCCTCTGTAACCCTCTAACTCCATTCCCCATGCCCTAAATAAATTCTATTCTATCTGGTCCCTCAGGGAGAAGGGATGCCTTGGCATGGGCCCGCTGAGGCACCCCCTTCCCCGACACCCTGCCAGAATATATTCTTGTAGCTCTTTCTCTTTTTATGATCATAAGAAATGTCTTCCAGACATGCCTACTGATTTGATTCCATAAACAGTCTTACAATCAAGACTAGCCATTGTATCTCTTCCTGCTGGAATTAGACACCCAAACTTATCATGATGAAATCATCTGGGCTCTAAATAGCCTGAGTAGTCTATTCAATGCATACTTAAGCCTATTGCATCCATACTTTTCTCTTGGAGAAACCACACTTTGTACATATGGCTTTTTTTTTTTTACTACATGTATTCATGCCATCACTTGAATATCTCCAATTTCTCATGGTTTATATTGCAGCTTAGACTTCACCTTTACAGTCATGGAGTCGTCTCATAGGGCAACTCCACAGCAACTTCGACCTTGCTGTATCTTGTTTGGCCTGAAAAACTCTTTAGACTCATTGTTAAAAATTTCATGGCTCATCTCCCATTTCTGCTGAACTAGTGCTCCTGCCAAATTCCAATGCTAGTTTGGGACTCGCCCTACCTTGTATCACAGTTGCATTTACTTCTGAGTGCCTTATGAGTTGCCCAAGAGAAAACACTTCTCTAGATATTTGGTCGGCAGGGGAGAAATCACTTAGGGATATTTTCAGTGTAGGATCTTCACTTTAAAATATGCTTGATAGTTCCTACCTCTGCTCTTTTTTGAGTTACTGCCCTACTTCTCTCAATGATAGACTAGGATAGGGATGTGTATGGCAAATAAACCCTTCTGTTTTGGTTTTGGACAGTGAATTATCACTGTACCAGACATCTGAGGCATTCAAAATTCTCCTTAACTTTTTAAAATGTATCTCCTACTTTAGCCCAGACAAGAGCAATAACTAATAGACCTGAGAAAACATGAATGTTCCTGTATGAAAATTTCCTCTACAAATTAAATTAGTTCATCAGCCTCACACAGGTTGTCAAGACACAGTCAGAAGATAACCAAATTCTACCAGTATTACACATGGTGGGCCTTCTCACGGTTGCTGACTGGTAATGCCTTTTGTTCCTCTCTGCACCCTCATGAATCAGACTGCCACTGTCTGTGGTACTTTAATTATTTATGTACTTTTTATAATTTCAATAAAAATTAACTTCTTAATATAGCATGCAAAGAAACTTCTAGTCTAAGTTCTATTCTTTTCAAAATTACACTTTCGAACAAGTTTCAAAGGCCTAGCAACCACCTAGGCAGGCTTACAGCAGATTAACCTCAGGCTTGGCTTCAATTGTCTGTAGTAGTAATTTGTAAATTGTGAAAATCAACTTTAAAAAGAACAAAGGCCTATTTTAAATAAAAGTTGTGGTAAGTCCTTATTATGAAAATATCTTTTATATTCATAGTGACTGGAACTTTTTCTGGACCACATAACCAAATTTAATAAGACATCTTGAGGTCCTACTCAGGTTTCCTAATAGGACACATTGTTAACCTGCTGTACATCGGCCTGTTTGTTTAATCTGTCTTTAAGGAAATAATATAAGAACCAACTTTACTTGCCTTAGATCCCATGCAATCAACTTAAGCTATTACATAGCTATTGTATTAAGTATGTATTTTTCAATTACATGTGTGTATGTATGCATTGTAAATAGTGGTAGTGATTTGTTAAAAAGAGCAATGGAGGGGTTAGAGAAAGGACTGCAGGAGCTGAAGGGGTTTGCAACCCCATATGAAGAACAAAAATATCAGCCAACCAGAACTTCCCCCACCCCAAAGCTCTCAGGGACTAAACCACCAACCAAAGAGCACATGGAGGGACACATGGCCCCAGCATATGTAGCAGAGAATGACCTTCTCAAACATCAGTGGGAGGAGAGGCCCTTGATCCTGTGAGGTCTCGATGCCCCAGTGTAGGGGAATACTAGGGAGCAGGGGGCAGGAGTGGGTGGATGGTTAGGGGACCACCCTCAAAGAAGCAGGGGAAAGAAAATAGGATAGCGCGCTTCCAGGGGGAAATGGGAAAGAGAATTAACATTTGAAATGTAAATAAAGAAAATATGCAATTTAAAAAAATAAAAATTCTACTGTAGTGGCTGGAGGCAACTTGGCTATAGATTGACACGTCTATTTACACTGATGTTTCCGTACTGTCCTTTGGGTCTGTTGAGTCAATAGAATTTGGTAATCTTTCAGACTTTATGCAAACTATGTTAAGTATTTCTATAAAGAATGTCTCATTCACTAACCACATAATTCTCCCTGTGCTCTTCAATAAATACAGAACAAGAGGCCTGTGTTAGAGTCACAGATATAGACACGGGAACAGAGGAAACAGTTAGACATCAGGCAGGCAGAAGTTTAAACTCATACAACAGATAGACATGGCATAAGACCCAAAGAAAGAAAATAGAGAATTTAAATGTGAGCTCATTCTTAGCAATGCTACACCAAAGGGAGAGTAATTAGATATATTTTTCTTAGTGTGAACCCAATCTTTATAGGGGGCAGTGATCTGTGATTATAACTAATAAATTTAAATGAACACAAATGCTCTCAGGTTATAGAATACAGTGTAGCTTGGGATTTATGGTAACATGACCATGAGAAGGTTAGTCATATTTAATTGATATTCCAGAACCAAAAAGTGATGAATTCTTTTTTTCTCAGCAAGTGTTCATGTGAACACTCTCTCAAATTTATTTGGTCAGAGATCAAAGACATGAAATGTTAACATCTGCATACAGGATGTATCTTCCTATATTTATTAGCCTAAACTTGAAAATCTCTCACTGGCATGATAAGAATATTACTTTCTCTAGTGATTTTAAATAATATCTTAGATTAAAACATTAACTAATTCTTTCAGATTATGTTATTTAGAAAAAATTACTTTGTAAACAAAACAGAAACATAGTTATGACTCAATAAAATGGACTTAATAACAATTATTTGCAAATTTTATTTCATTATCAATTTTGTGCTTGTTGCAAAGAATGGCAAAGTAGTAAATAACAAATGAAATATTAATTTTGAATACTCTTTACCAAACTAAATCAATTATATTCTAAAATCTATTTTCAATTTCAAAGAAAAATTAAAGCCTCAGTTAAGCCTTTCACATCTTACATTATGTTTGTAATTCTACAATAAGGTATTTAAAATTCATCACACTAATAGATCAAATTGTATCTGTTACTATTTTTTCATGGTGACTCAGCAAGTAGCTAACACCCAATTTCTGCATTCTTTCTCTCTATATATTGCTAACACAACCCTTCATTAACATCCTACATGCATGCCACACACACACCTACACGTATTCGCACATGATAATTTTAGATATTTAAGGAAACTCCCAAGAAAAGTACCTACTACATATTTCTTAATGTTAGAATAATAGTATTAACAAAGTTAAGCCAACAATAATATAATCTCAAACCATTAACCATATGTAGAACACATACGTAAAAAAGTATGTGTGTCTACTTAAGTATGTGCTCAGATGTGTACATTTATTTAAGAGATTATATAATCATCACAAGCAATCCATACTTGGTATTAGGAGATATGGAAAAAATATACAAGCTGAATAATTGCTTTTATTAGACATCTACAGTATGATTAAACTACTTGTTTCATTTATTGAAACATTTATTTGTTATTGGAAAAACTTTTAATTGTTCTATACTTATAAAATAATATAAAATACAAATAAAATTTATATTAATTTAGTCCTTTTAAAATTGAGGTTTTTTCCATATATGTTGGTATTAGTAGTCTTATAAATAGAGATATTGAGATGAAATCTTTACCTTTTCAGATGTTTCATTGATATAATTGTGGTCTTTATAGATTTTTCTCTTCTGTTGAAAAACATTATGATTACAAATTAGCTTATGAATGTTTAGGTTTTAGCCCACGAACTATTTTTTGTAGAGAATCTTTTAAATTATTTTCAGTAAAGTGGTGTTTCCAAAATGGATGAAGTTACTTCTTATATGCAAAAATTTCATAATTTGTACTAGGTCTTAATAAACTATTGGGTCTAATATTATTGATTTAAGTTACTATGTATAAAAACATAGTGAGATTAATGTGTGACCTTCATTAGTTTATGGAGCCCTGTTACAAAGAAAACAACAGAAGGGAATTTCTGCATAGTACAAAAAAAAAAAAAACCTAAATCAATGGAAAATGACTGCAGCCATTTGTATTTGTGGGCATAATTTTTGCTTCCCTGCTGCACTCCCTATCTCTAGTACATGACTAGAGAAATGTGAAAACTGATAATCGTTTTTTCTATACTTACATGATGAACGAACATTGCTCAAAACATGGGGGAGATCTTACAAGAAGAATGGATATAGTTGAAAGAAGCATATCAGGATTGAAGATTAAGTAAAAGAATTAGGATAATTAAGCAAATAAAACAAACATTTTAAAAAAGTCAATCAAGAAAAGAATATTCAAAGTTGCTAAGTCAATATAGATAAGTTTTGTATACACTTGACCTAGTTTTCCAAAAAACTAAACTAAACTAAACTAAAATAAAATAATGGTAGGACAGCTTAAAAAACTCAAATGTTCAAATTACATGTATAGGTAAATAGGAGCCATTCTAGATCAATGGTATAAACCAAGCATTCATCGAGGTTATATGAGAAAAACTTCCAAAATAAAGGAATGAAAAGCCCTTACAAGTACAAGAAATACAGAAAACACTGAATATAAAAGGCCAAAAAATAAATTCCCTGTGACATATTGTAACTAAACACTAAATATACACAAGAAAGAAATACCACTGAAAACTACAAAAGAAAAAAATGTAACTCATATACAGAGGAATCCCATCAAAATAACTAACAGCAGATTTCTCAATGGAAACATTAAAGGCCAGAAGAGCCTGGACCAAGATTGCAGATGCAAAATTAGATTACTACACTACTCACTCCAAACTTACACAAAGGCTGACCTAGGTCCTATTCTTTCTTAAAATGCTTGTAAACATTTTTTGATTTGTACTCTTATATCATATATATATATAGTTTTTTTTCGAGACAGGGTTTCTCCGTATAGCCCTGGCTGTCCTGAAACTCACTCTGCAGACCAGGCTGGCCTCGAACTCAGAAATCCGCCTGCCTCTGCCTCCTAGGTGCTAGGATTAAAGGTGTGCGCCACCACCACCCGGCTATATCTACAAAATATTAATAATGTATATTCTATACATATATATAGATTGTTTATTTTGATTTTTTGTAGAATATGATTTTAATATTATCAACAGTTAATATTCAACAAACATGATAATCATTTTAAGATATATTTTGTTATGTCTCCCTTTTCATTTCTGATTTTATTAATTTGGATACTGTCTCTGTGCCCTCTAGTTAGTCTGGCTAAGTGTTTATCTATCTTGTGGATTTTCTCAAAGAACAACCTCCTAGGTTTGATGATTCTTTGTATAGTTCTCTTTGTTTCTATTTGATTGATTTTAGTCCTGGAGTTTGGTTATTTCCTGTTGTCTATTCCTCTTGGGTGTATTTGATTCTTTTTATTCTAGAGCTTTCAGGTGTGCTGTCACACTGCTAGTGTAAACTCCAGTTTCTTTTTGGAGACACTTAGAGCTACTTAGAGATATGAATTTTCCTATTACCACTACCCTCATTGTGTCCCATAAGTTTTGGTATGATGTGTCTTCATTTTCATTTATTCTAAAAAGCCTTTATTTTTTTCTCTAATTCTTCCTTGACCAAGTTATCATTGTGTAGAACATTGTTCAGCTTCCATGTATATGCTTTCCATTGTTTTTGTTGGTATTTAAGATGAGCCTTAGTCCGTGGTGATCTGATAGGGTCCATGAGATTATTTTAATCTTCTTGTATCTGGTAAGACCTCTTTTGTGACCAATTATATGGTCAATTTTGGAGAAGGTACCATGTGGTGCTGAGAAGTAGGTATAATTTTTTGCTTTAGGATGAAATGTTCTATAAATGTCTGTTAGATCCATTTGGTTCATAACTCTGTTATCTTCACTGTATCTCTGTTTAGTTTCTGTTTCCATGATCTGTTCATTGATGAGAATGGGCTGTTAAGGTCTCCCACTGTTATTGTATGGCGTGCGATGTGTGCTTTGAGTAAAGTTTCTTTTATGAATGTGGGTGTCCTTGCATTTGGAGCATAGATGTTCAGAACTGAGAGTTCATCTTGGTAGATTTTTTTCCTTTGACAAGTATGAAGTGTCCTTCTTTATCTTTTTTTGATAACTTTTAGTTGAAAGTTGATTGTGTTTGATATTAGAATGGCTACTACAGCTTTTTTCTTGGGACCATTTGATTGGAAAATTATTTTCCAACCTTTCACTTTGAGGTCCTGTCTGCCTTTGTCACTGAGGTGTGTTTCCTGTATGCAGAAAAATGCTGGGTCCTGTTTTCATATCAAGTCTGTTAGTCTATGCTTTGTTTTGTTTTGTTTTGTTTTAAATTGGGGAATTGATTCCATTGATGTTAATAGATACTAAAGAAAAGTGATTGTTACTTCTAGTTATTTTTGTTGTTAGAGTGGAATTCTGTTCAAGTGGCTATCTTCTTGGGGGTTTGTTGAAAGATTACTTTCTTACTTTTCTTTAGGGTGTAGTTTCCTTCCTTGTGTTGGTGTTTTCCATCTATTTTCCTTTGTAGGGCTGAATTTATGGAAAGATATTGTGTAAATTTGGTTTTGTCATGGAATATCTTGTTTTCTCTGTCTATGTTAATTGAGAGCTTTGCTGGGTATAGTAGCTGGGACTGGCATTTTGTTCTCTTAGGGTTTGTATGACACCTTTCTAGGCTCTTCTAGCTTTTATAGGCTCTGTTGAGAAGTCTGGTGTAATTCTGATAGGTCTGTCTTTATTTGTTACTAGACCTTTTTCCCTAGCTTCTTTTGATATTCTTTCTTTATTTAGTGAATTTGGTATTTTGATTATTATATGACAAGATGAATTTCTTTTCTGGTCCAGTCTATTTGGAGTTCTGTAGGCTTCTTGTATGTTCATGGGCATCTCTTTCTTTAGGTTAGGGAAGTTTTCCTCTATAATTTTGTTGAAGATATTTACTGGCCCTTTAAGTTGGGAATCTTCGTTCTCTTCTATACCTATTATCTTTAGGTTTGGTCTTCTCATTGTGTTCTGGATTTCCTGTATGTTTTGGGTTAGGGGCTTTTTGTTTTTTTCATTTTCTTTGATTGTTCTGTCAATGTTTTCTATGATATCTTCTGCCCCTGAGATTCTCTCTTCTATCTCTTATATTCTGATGGTGATGCTTGCATCTATGACTCCAGACTTCTTTCCTGGGTATTCTAACTCCAGAGTTGTCTCCCTTTGTGATTTCCTTATTGTTTGTATTTCTACTTTTAGATCTTAGATGGGTTTGTTCCTTTCCTTCACCTGTTTGATTTTGTTTTCTGGTAATTCTTTAAGCGATTTTTTGTGTTTCATCTCTAAAGGCTGCTACCTGTTTACTTGTGTTCTCTTGTATTTCTTTAAGGGAGTTACTTATGTCCTCCTTAAAGTCCCCTATCATCATGATGAGAAGTGATTTTAGATCTGTATCTTGCTTTTCAGGTGTGATGGTATATTTAGGACTTGCTATGGTAGGGGAATTGGGTTCTGATGATGCCAAGTAATCTTGGTTTCTGTTGCTTATGTTCTTTTTTAATCTTATTAGATATTTTCTTTATTTAGAGTTCTAATGCTATCCCCTTTCCTGGCTTCCACTACAAAAAAAAAACAAAAACAAAAACAAACAAACAAACAAACAAAAAAACAAAACAAAAAAACAAAAACAAAAACACTATTCCCTCCTTGTTCCCCCTGCTCACCCACCCACTGTCTCCTTCTTCTTGGCCCTGGCATTCCCCTGGCATAGAGCCTTCACAGGACCAAGGGCCTCTCCTGACATTGATGACTGACTAAGCCATCCTCTGCTACAAATGTAGCTGGAGCCATGAATCCTACCATGGAACTCTGGGGGTACTGGTTAGTTCATATTGTTCTTCCTATGGGGCTGTAACCCCCTTTAGCTCCTTGGGTCCTTTCTCTAGCTCCTTCATTGGGGACCCTGTGATCTCAGTCCAATGGATGACTGTGAGCCTCTACTTCTGTATTAGTCAGGCACTGGGAGAACCTCTCAGGAGACAGCTATATCAGGCTCCTGTCAGTCAGCACTTGCTGGCATCCACAATAGTGTCTGGGTTTGATGATTGTATATGGGAAGGATTCCCAGGTGGGACAGTCTCTGGATTGTCCTTCCTTCAGTCTCTTCTCTACACTTTGTCTCTTCAACTCATTTCATGGTTATTTTGTTTCCTTTTCTAAGAAGGATCAAAGTATCCACACTTTGGTGTTCCTTCTTCTTGAGTTTCTTGCTCCTTCCATCTGATTATCTCTAGTACTCCCTGCCCTAGCTATATCTGACTGTATCCTGTCCTTCCTGTGATCCTGGTTGTGTCAGAATGCTTCAGAGTACAGCTGTTTCTGTGATCCTGTGATTCTGGGATCCTGTGATCCTGAGATCCTGGGTGATTTAGAGCTCCTGGGAGTCAAGCTGCCTCTGGGACCCTGAGATCTTGGTGTGACCAAGCAGCTGGGAACCTGGGACCCTGGTCGCATTAGAGCACTTGGGAGTGGAACTTCCTCTGTTTGTTGTGGAACTGGCTACAGAGTTTGCCCCCAAGGTCTGTTCAGGGAACTGGCCCAGACTTGAAGGAACCCATGCCACTGGTCGGGTAGAGTTTCTGGGTGCCTGGGTCCCACTGGTCCCAGTTACTTCTGGTGTTTGGGCCAATGTTTTGTCCTCCTCATCTCTAATCCTAAGGTCCTGGGCGAGTTAGAGTGCCTAGGTGTGGAGTTCCCTCTGGGTGTTTTGGGACTGGTCTTATTTTGTTTTTATGTAAACAGAAAAAAATTATTTAAAGTAAAACTGATTTACATATCTTTAAAATAAGTCTTGTGTTTACACTGCCAAATTTCATTAATATAATATGCATTAATTAAATCAAGCTCTATTTTGACATTACAGAAACCTAATTTTAAAAGGAGGGTCCTTTGTGGCATCTAGTCAACAAGGAAAATATGTTTTCATATCACTCTATCATGCTGGATAAAATACAATTACACTGTGAAATTCCAATGTGATAGGAAACTTTCTTCAGGGTCAAGATGACACCAATTGTGAATGTGAATTTAGTCCTCAAGACTTGTTATGTAGGGCCAAGGCACTATGATGAGTTTCACAGTTCTTGTGTCACTGCGACCAAGCACTCTACAGAAGTAACTAGAGAGAGGATGGGTTTATTTTGTCTCGTGTTTTATAGATATATTGCTCATCATGAAAGCACACATGCCGGTGGATTCAGCTCATTACTCTATTATTAAAGTTGTCAGCACGTGACATGATGAGAAAAAAGAAACAAGAATGATAAATAAATGGAATGAGGGAGGAATAAATGCAGGTAATAGATACAAATTATGAGAGCAAATATAAAGCTACTTGTTTTTCTTGGTTCTAATTATGTCATGGAATATTTGGTTCTGATGGGAGGTAAACATATAAACTATACTTGATATAAGAATTATCAAATTTAGTATAAAGCATAAAACATTTTGTTCTCAAAGTAAATTCTAAATTTATATAAGTTTCTTAATTTGCATAGATTCTGGCTATGGTTAATATTGGTATGTATATAAATGGATGATTTAATTTATTTTAATCCATAAGCCTGGATTTTACTCTAAATTTTAATTCCCAATAATACATACATATATATATATATATATATATGTATATATATATATATGTATATATACATATATATGTATAAATATATGTATGTATTGCCTGTGTTTCAAGTTAACAATGACATTGAGTGTATCTTTTATTAGTCAAGGATTTTATATCCTTTTCAAAATCATGTACATTAGAAGTATCCTAACAACTGTTGTTATACACAGATTTATTAGTTAATCATAAAGACAACAACAAAGGCAGAGAAAAATAAAAATCACCCTAAAATCATAAGTATCATTTTCCTCATTTTTCACTTGGAATTTTATAGCTCTAAACCCACCTCTATGTTTTTGAAACTTGATAACAAAAATATTTCTTGTTTTGACATGCCTCCCCCAGGTTTCTTTCACTTTCTTATGTCTCCCAAAAGTTTACTAAAAATAAAGTTCTCTCTGTATTGCTTTTAATTTAAGCAAATCTTTTTGCTCTTGTGCAGTCAGAATCCAGGTATAGGAGAATTTATGTTTCTTAATGAAAAATTAAATCTTAGAGTAGTTTAGGAACTGGTTGTCCATACTCTAATAGCTTACTTTTTCATCACAGCTGGGCAAACAAACACAGTTGACATCCTATCAACTCTCTCTTCCTGCTATTTCCTGTTGGCATCCTATCAACCCTCTCCTCCTGCTATTTCCTGTAGGCATCCTATCAACCCTCTCTCCTGCTATTTCCTGTTGGCATCCTATCAACCCTCTCTCCTGCTATTTCCTGTTGGCATCCTATCAACCCTCTCCTCCTGCTATTTCCTGTTGGCATCCTATCAACCTTCTCCTCCTGCTATTTCCTGTTGGCATCCTATCAACCCTCTCTTCCTGCTATTTCCTGTTGGCATCCTATCAACCCTCTCTCCTGCTATTTCCTGTTGGCATCCTATCAACCTTCTCCTCCTGCTATTTCCTGTTGGCATCCTATCAACCCTCTCTTCCTGCTATTTCCTGTTGGCATCCTATCAACCCTCTCTCCTGCTATT
>JADRCD010177343.1:0-13181 GCA_019843815.1 Montemys delectorum
CAGGTCAGAAACTTGTATCTCTCAGCCTCCAGATTAGGGCCACAGGTGAGCCTTCTAATTCTGGATTGCAATTCATTTCAGACATAGTCAAGTTGACAACCAGGAATAGCCACTACACCAGCTCCAATTAAAGAGTTGTCTTGGTCATGGTGTTTCTTCACAGCAGTAGAATCCTAAGACAGTGACTTTGCTCAGAAGGAGAGCACTAGCCTAGCATGCTTAAGGGTCTAGGTTTAATTCCCAGCACAACCACCAATACCAAAAAATACTGTCTTAGTCAGTGTTCTATTGTTGTGAAGAGATACCATAAAGGAAAGCATTTAACTGGGGTTGGCTTACAGTTTTCAGTTCAATCCATTATTCTCATGGTGGGGAGTATGGCAGCCTGCAGGCAGACATGGTAGCTTAGAATTCTACATCCAGATCCAAAGGCAGCAGGAAGGGAGAGCCACTGGGACTGGCTTGGGCTTTTGAAACCTCAAAGCCCACTCCCAATGACACACTTCCTTCAACAAGCTACTTTGCTGTTTCAATATAAAATCAGCCACAGCAACATGTAAGTATGACTATGTTTGAATAAAACTTTATAAACATCTGAATTTTCTATAATCTCTACATCAAAAAATCTGATTTTTAAAAAAATGTATTCATGTAAATGCACATGTTTGTGTGTGTGTGTGTGTGTGTGTGTGTGTGTCACAGGTTGATGGTGAGTATTTTCCTCTATCACTATTTTTTTTAAAGATTTATTTATTTATTTTATGTATATGAGTACACCATAGCTCTCTTCAGACACACCAGAAGAAGGCATTAGTTCCTATTACAGATGGTTGTGAGCCATCATGTCGTTGCTGGGAATTCAACTCAGGACCTCTGGAAGAACAGTCAGTGCTCTTAACTGCTGAGGCATCTAGCCACACCAACTATTTTGTATTTGACACAAAGTTTCTTACTGAACTTGGAGCTAATAGGCTGGCTGGGATTAGTTCCAGGGATCTAGCTGTCTTCTGGCCATCTCCAGTCACACATGCAAGGCTCTGCTCTTACATAGGTGCTGGTGATCCAAGCTTAAGCAAGTCCTCCTGTTTTTGCAGCAGGCACTTTACTGACTGAGCCATCTCTCCAGCCTTTTTTTCTCATTTTAAAACTATTCTTTTTTTTTTTTCTGATTACTGAAAAGCATAAACAGTAGTTGCAGCCTGCATGCCATCAACAGCCAGAACTGTAGGTTTAGCACACAGCTGTCTAAGCAGCAGAGAACTGAGTTATAGGAACCAAATTTCCTCAGTGTTGCTTCTCAGAAATATTTCTATTGCCCAACCAACTCCTTTATTTGTTCATTTATTTTCACACTGAAGATAAAAACATCCCCTTCTTTTGACCTGGTTCTGTGTGCTACCTTTTCTCCTCTTTACTATAAAAGGCTCCATTACTGAATCCCCACACCAATTTTAATCTGTCTCTACCTACTCCTTCCTTTTTTTCTTTAATGTTCTTTTGTGAGACTGGATCTTACTCTGTAGCTCTGAATGGTGTGGAACTTAATATTAATATGTATGTACAGGTGGCCTCCAACTTCTATCAGTTCTCCTACTTCTGCCTCTCAATGCATTGCAGTGATGTTTTACTCTCTCCTTTGGCCTAAAAACACCATAACCTCTAATGTCCTTTTTCTTTTCTTTTTTTCTTTCTTTCTTCCTTCCTTTTTTTTTTTGAGACAGGATTGTAATATATATCTCTGGCTGATCCACAACTAGCTACATAGACATAGTACTCTGCTTCTAACTCCAGAGTATTGGAATTAAAGGTGTGTGCTATCACAGCTCCCAGAGATCTAATTTCTTAAAAGACAAAGCCACTAGGAATGCAGTTCAGTGGAAGACTACGGTAAGCACATCAA
The DNA here is from genome assembly GCA_019843815.1 of Montemys delectorum. NCBI lineage: Eukaryota > Metazoa > Chordata > Mammalia > Rodentia > Muridae > Montemys > Montemys delectorum. The sequence continues at coordinate 1,901 of JADRCD010177343.1, forward strand.
GGCCTTCATTTAGACAGCATGTGCATGAAAACCAAGGCACAACTAAACTGATCATATTCTATCTTCCCCTCTCCTATTTGCTGCTTTCCTCACCCACTCACACATATTTTCTGACTTAATTTAACTTTTACATCCCAATGGTAGGTGCAGCAACTCAACAGAAGCACAAAAGGTTCTCTTCCACTGCATTTCCTGCACTCTTAAACTGCCACAACCACACTGGTCTCCTTGCTAATTATCCATCGTGTTAGGTGTATTGCCACTGAAATACCTTTGAAGTTTTACAGTTTCAAATGTTTCTGCAGTAGCTTGGAGGGCTTTACTCCTCTTTCAGGAGGCCTTCCTTGAATACCTGTGGCACTATAACAGGTTCCTCTTCCTCTTCTTTCCTCTAGGACTCCCCAACATCCTGATTATTTTTTCTTTCCTGCAATACTCATTGTTTTCTGACTCACTGCATATTTTGTTTATTGCTTCCCAGCAGATTGCCACAAAGGCTTGCTTTATATCCCTGTCTTCTAGAACTGTAACTGACTTGTATTAGGCATTCAGTTAATACTTGTTTACTTACTAAAATATCCATAGTAATTCCTTCTTTGCTTTTATAAACCACATCTAATCAGCAACTGAATCTACTGTTTGTCCTTTTTCACATGCCCTGATTTAGTCTTCAATCTCTTTCATCAAGTCTAGCCGAACTCTTCAAATTAGTATTAAGCTTTTTTAAAAAAATGTGCCAAACAGGTTACTAGATAGTCACCATAGTCCAAGCCTTTATTGCACTCTCACTTCCTCCCCTCTCTCATGTGCTAGGCACTAGACACAGGGTCTTACATATACACAGGAAGCAAGCAAACACTCTACCAATGAGCTATACCTTTAATTCCCAGTCTGAACTCTTTAGAAAACTATTTATGTTACATATGTTTAACTCAAAAACTACCAATTAAGATGATTTCCTTACTAAATGAAAATTAAGTTTCACAATAGCAGTTAAGATCTTTCTCTCACCATTAGCTTTCAGTCTAATTCTCACTATCTTCTATTCTGTGTACAAAGATAACTGTTGGCCGGGTCTCATTTTCTGCCCATACATGTTTGTTCAAGCTGCTTCACTGCTGCCTGTATTTGCAGGATGATTCTTTTCCCCCACTTTTTTGTTTTTTGGTGTTACTAGAGCTTGAACCGTAAGCTTTATGTATACCAGTGAGCTACATCCCTACAATAATAAAAAGCTATCAAAAGCTAACTCAGATGCCATGTCTTCCTAGTTAACATGGCCAAAAATAGTGGCTTCACTATTCTAGAATAGTTAGTCCCAGATTTGCTTCTGGTTCTGCCTTACTGTACCATTTTTGCCTTATTAAAATTGCCTGTATACAACAGGACAGGTGGTGGTGGCGCATGCCTTTAATCCCAGCACTTTCGAGGCAGAGGCAGGCGGATTTCTGAGTTCGAGGCCAGCCTGGTCTACAGAGGGAGTTCCAGGACAGCCAGGGCTACACAGAAAAACCTGTCTCAAAAGACCAAAAAAAAAAAAAAAAAAAAAAAAAAAAATGCCTGTATACTATTGTATACTGTATACTCTCTTTCACTATTTTAGAAAAATAGGGATTGTGCTCTTTGGATCTTTATATATTCTATAGCACTAAATTCAGTACTTTGTAAATGAGTTAGGTTAATGTGTACTATTAAACTGAATAAATTAATCACCAAACCTTATTTTGTTACATAAATATTCTTTTTCTAGTTTTGAAGCTGTTAACTAAAAGGATAATTATATAATTATATAAAAATAGTAAATGCAAATAAATGTAAGGAATGCTAATTTAACAAATCTATTCTTAAAGTTTTTGATTGTTATGTGGTTTTGAAGTCATTTTTAATTATTCTTACTTACCTGTTACTTCATCATTGTGTGTAGACAGAAGTTTCCAGATGAGATAAGGACCACCAAGGATAACAGCAAAGAACAGGAATATTGGCCAAGATTTTGCTGAGTTAGCTGCTTGGTCCTCGGCACTAAGGCAGGCCACAGTTCCTTCGCTTTCTGCCCATAGGTCCTCATTCTCAGAGCCTCTTCTTAAACCCATCATCCACTGTAACCGTCTATAAAGATATCTTATAGTCCTAACTAAAGCAAAGGCTGAAAAAACCTTTGTAAAGTGTATTTTTAGCCGGGAAAAGTGATTTGCTACATCCAACACAGCCCTGAAACTGTTATAGACGGCTGAAAAAGTAGCATCCATCATCATGCTGACAGAGGCAAATGCATGCACAATACTTTCAATGGACTGAAATGCACCTCTGCTGCTTTCTTCAGCTTGCTGAACAAACCTACTGGGAGGAAGGTCATCTACACGGAGGCGGTTAAAGCCCAAACCATTGTATCCATAACTATAAGGGCTATAGCTTCCATAGAATGAATTTCCGTAGGCTCCGTATCCAGAAGAAAATGAACTGTAAGCAGGTCTGAATGTGTTTACGTTGTTGCTTCCTGTCTGCTGGGATGGTCTGGGAAGAATAGGTGGGGGCACTCTGGTAAGTGTTGGTTGTCCAGGTCTTGTCAATAAAGTAGGGCCCAAATCAGCAGATCTAAAACACACAAAAAAACCTCAAGTTACTTATGCACAATAAGTAAGTTTTAATTATGGCTATGTTTTTTTTTTTTTTTTTTTTTTTTTTTAAAGAATTTCCATTTCTCTTTAATAGACTTTAGAACTCGGTATGGTAGGCGCTGGAGAGATGGCACGGGATGCTTTTCCAGAGGATCTCGGTTTGCTTTCCAACACCCACAAGGGGCAGCTCACAACCGCCTATAACTCCAATACAGGAAACCAATGGCCCTCTTCTGACCTCCATGGGCACCTCCAAGGCTTTAATGTGTTTCTACTGTGTCATGCTTACATGCATCTAGTGTCCAGAGCATATTTCTTGCTTGCTATTACAACCAGCATAGTAAAGAAGACTGAGCAAGCCCATGACAGAAGGACAGATGATATCTCCTCAATGACGTATCAGCTTCTTCCACTTGGCTTTTAAAAAAAATTTAAACAGAAAAAATTGGCAGAATACGTACATATTTTTATGTAGATTCAATAACTACCATGATCTTACCATATTTTTTTCTCTCACTTCGGTCCACAAATTCTTTTTTTTTTTTTTTTTTTTTTTTTTTGGTTTTTTCGAGACAGGGTTTCTCTGTATAGCCCTGGCTGTCCTGGAACTCACTCTGTAGACCAGGCTGGCCTCGAACTCAGAGATCTGCCTGCCTCTGCCTCCCAAGTGCTGGGATTAAAGGTGTGTGCCACCACTGCCCCACAGTCCACAAATCCTTGAAACATCTGAATTTAACTTCAAAACTTGATATATTATCCCCTAAGTATCTTGGAAGGCATTTCCCAAGAAAAAAAATTTCAGTTACTACACCATCATTGAAAGCTAAAAACTTTCATACAATCAATAATGCAATTAATATAAAAAAAGCGAATCCATTTTCCAGAAATGTTAAATAGCTCTGAAGTAAAATTCAGTTACCATCAGTTTACCCATTTAATATAAAATTCAATTGTTTTTATTTTCCTAGTTGGAATACTTTCATTACTCCTGAAAGACATGCGGAGTTCACAGGGAGGGCAATGAGGATTAGGATAAATCCTAACAGAGCATAATGACATATATGCGGACACCATAATGAAACGAATTGCTAGTCACACTGTATTAAGTAGTTTAAAATACTCTGTATTCACTAGCAGTCACTTCCAGTTTCCTTCCCACCTCCAACCTTTGGTAAACACAAATTTACTTTGTACCTTATCTAGTCCAGATATTTCATATATAGTTGATTTTAGTTGTTGAGGTATTCTTTTTTGTTTGTTTGTTTGTTTTTTGTATGTTTTTCGAGACAGGGTTTCTCTGTGTAGCCCTGGCTGTCCTGGAACTCACTCTGTAGACCAGGCTGGCCTCGAACTCAGAGATTTGCCTGCCTCTGCCTCCCAAGTGCTGGGATTAAAGGCGTGCGCCACCACTGCCTGGCGAGGTATTCTTGAGGTATGAAGTTTACCAATAACTAATCATTATTCCTGGGAGTAATATAGTTAGGTTCCTATACGCTTTAGATCACTTTGTTTGAGAAAGCCTACTCTGGCCTATAACCTTACTACTGTGTAGCTGGTCTCTCTAGTACAGGGATTAAATGTATCTGCCACCACGCCTGTCTTTCAAGTCATATTTTCATCTATCAATTAGTACATATACTTGCTTTATGTGCATTGCTATTAAGGATATATTGTTGATATATTAATAATATATCAGCACAGTAACTCATGCTTGAACAAATCTAATGCTCATACCTTGTCTTTAGTAAAGCTTCACAGCCACCTCATAGTTTGGACTATTAGACCGAAGTTGGGAGCCATTTTACACAGTGAGATCAATTTGTTAATGTGAAAAACCTAGAACTAAACAGACTATATAATGGACATGAGTTCACAGTCGTTAGGACTGAAATAAACACTGCTTTGTTCAACTTCAGTTGAGATTACAGGTCTTTCCCTTTCCTATACATGCACACAAATGACAAAGTACTGATTTTGAGGTCATAAATGAATTTTGGTGGGTAGGAAAATTTGCAAATATGAGACCTATAAGGAAAGGTTTATGGTAGAGTCCCGTAGCATGTGTGATTTGTAACTTGTTTCTTTCACTTCAGTGTATTTCTAAGGCTCATCCTACTGGTGAATTATGTTTGTAGCAGTTCATCTGAGCACCTCTTCCCCAAATGCCTCAAAGCAGAAGTGTCTCAGATTTGAGATTCTGGAACATGACGTACATATAATGAGGTGTTGTGGGGATATAGCATTCAAGTGAAACATGAATTACTTGTGTTTTGTACACTTTTACACACATAACCTGATGGTAATTTCATACAAAAGTTTTAGTATGTATCTTAGTCAGGGTTTCTATTCCTGCACAAACATCATGACTAAGAAGCAAGTTGGGGAGGAAAGGGTTTATTCAGCTTACACTTCTACACTGCTGTCCATCACCAAAGGAAGTCAGGACTGGAACTCAAGCAGGTCAGGAAGCAGGAGCTGATGCAGAGGTCATGGAGGGATGTTCTTCACTGGCTGCTTACCCTGGCTTGCTCAGCTTGCTTTCTTACAGAACCCAAGACTACACAAGGGGCCCTACCCACTTAATCACTAATTGAGAAAATGCCTTACAGCTGGATCTTATGGAGGCATTTCGTCACTTGAAGCTCCTTTCTTTTCGATAACTCCAGCTTATGTCAAGTTGACACAAAACCAGCCAGTATAGTATGCTTGTAATTTTTGTCTGTTTGAGATGAATTCTTGCAACACAGCTCTGGATAGCCTAGACCCAGCTATGCAACTCAGGCTGGCCTCTCATTCAACAGCATTCCTCTCATGTGAGTATACCTATTTAATTTTCAATTCATTTATTTTATTTTTTTGAGACAAGGTCTCTACCACAGACTGTTTTAGGACTATGTAGTCCAGGCTAACTTCAAATTCATGAACCCTGTGTTTCACCACTCAAGTGATTGAATTACAGGTATATGTTTACATTTTAACCTCAACTTATTACCTGATGTCAAATGTGAAATTTTACCTGTAGTATTATGTCAGTACTCAAGAAGTTTCAGAACATTTATTACTCTTCATAGTCAAAGGACATTTACTCATTTACACACACACACACACACACACACACACACACACACACACACATCATTGGGGTGACATTGGTCTGTTTCAATGCTTTGGCTGTTTTGAGTAATGTCACTAGTGAGGACTTATTTGTATAGACATTTTTGTATCTTGAGTCTACTTCTATAGTGAATTGTTGGATTGTATACTAAATATTACATTTAATCTTTGCAGAAACTGTCAGACTAGTTTCCAGAGCAACCATACCACTTTACGATATTCCCACCAGCAGATTTTGAAGATTACAGCTTGCCCACATTCTTTCTTGTTAATGGCATTTAAACAATAGTCAACTTAATGGTCAGGGAGTTACATCTCACTGTGGTTCTTTTAAGACAGGGTCTCATGTAGCCCAGACTGGCCTCAGACTTGTTACAAAACCAAGAATGACTTTGAACTTCTGATTTGCTTGCTTCCATCTCCTAAGTGCTGGGATTACAGGCATTTTGCCAACTTATCCAGTTTTGCTATGGTCTTGATTTGCTTTTCTCTGAAGCGTAATAATATTAAGTACCTTTTATGTCCTTCTGGCCCCTTACAGTCTTACCACAAGAAACAGATTTATACTTCCCTCATCTACTGTTTCATTTACTTGTTTTGTGCATGCAGATGGGGAATAGGCACATGCCATGGAGTGCAAATGGAGGTCAGAGGACACGTGAAGGTCCCAGAGTGTGGCTGTAGTCATCAGGCTTGCTGATAGGCATTTTTACCCACACGCTACTTCACAACTAAATAGGCCTTATCATGGTCTTTTTAGGCCTTATCATGGTCTTTTTAGTATTTATCTTTGTTACTGAATTGAAAGAGTCAAAATGTCTTTTTTAAAAAAACACTTATTGGGGCTGGCGAGATGGCTCAGCGGGTAAGAGCACTGACTACTCTTCCAAAGGTCCTGAGTTCAAATCCCAGCAACCACACGGTGGCTCATAACCACCTGTAATGAGCCTCATAACATCATCTTCTGGCACATCTGAAGACAGCTATCCTGTCTTTTTTATTTATTTATAATAATAAATAAATCCTTGGGCCGGGGCGAGCAGGAACTGAGGGGGGTTGACCAGAGCAAGCAGAGGTCCTAAAATTCAATCCCCAACAACCACACAAAGGCTCACAATCATCTGTACAGCTACAGTATACTCATATACATAAAATAAATAAATCTTTAAAAAACATTTATTTTTACTTTATGTGGATAAATATTTTTGCCTCCATGTATATATGTGTATTACATGCATTTGGTACCTGTGAAGGCCAGAAGAGGGTGTTGGATCCCTTGAAGGTTGAGTTACAGAGGGTTACGACCTCCATGTGGGTACTGGGCACCAAACCTGGGTTCTCTGCAAAAGTAGCAAGTATTGAGCATCTATCTGTCCAACTCCCTCAAAATGTTTTTTAAAACTGGTTGTTGAATAAAAAATTTTATAAATTTAGTTTATACACTGCATTTGACTTTTTCTTCCCATTATATTCTAAAGTAGGATAATCAGGGCTGGCAAGAGAGCTCAGTGCATAAGACATGTCACCCTGGAAGCCTGGTGACATCAGTTTGATCCTTAGAACCACAATGGGAAAAGAACCCAATCCCCAAAGGTAGTACTCTGATCTCTACACAGGCGGTGTGGTGCATGCCCTCACTTACACTTGGTCCTTGTGTATACTATATATGTCATGTCTAATTGCAAAATGGTAATATCTGATGTCAGGGAAATCTTTAACACTATAAACAAGTTACAGAACGTTTACTTAAAAAAAAAAAAAAAAAAAAAAAACCACCAAAAAAACCCAAACAACTAAATCCAGTATTTAAAAAAAGGAACAAAACTTGAAAAGGGCTTGCTAATAATAGCAGTCAGGCTCTGACAAAGGAATTCTGCTACAAAGTAAACACATAGGAGAAAAGCTGATATATTTAGATTTGATACATGATAAATACACTTAGGGAACAAAACACAAACAAAATCATACTTTGATGAAGGCTGATGTTACAGGTTCATTCACTTCTGTGTCAGGAATCACAAGGTGAATCAGGAAACTAGAAATAACAAAAATGAAGGTTCTACTCAAATGAATTCAAATGTTCATTGAGGCTAAGAGTCGGGATCTTGGTGCCTACTACAAAATATGCTGTTCTGGAGAGATGGCTCAGTGGGTAAGAGCACCGACTGCTCTTCCGAAGGTCCTGTGTTCAAATCCCAGCAACCATATGGTGGCTCACAACCATCTGTAATGAGATTTGAGGACCTCTTCTGGTGTGTCTGAAGACAGCTACAGCTGGAGCGAGCGGGACCGGCAGAGGTCCTGAGTTCAATTCCCAGCAGCCACTCACATGATGGCTCATGGCCATCTGTACAGCTACAGTGTACTCATACACATAAAATAAATAAAATAAATCTTTAAAAAAAAAAAGCAAGTTACAGAACTTCCCAAAACAACACAATTTATTGCTATTATTTTTGGTTGCCTTCCAGAACTAGACGGTAAAATCAATCCTATTGTTAAAGAGCAGCACATTTTGGTTGTAGAATATATAGAAATCAATCTGAAACTGACTTTAAAACTTCCTCTCTGCTGGCTAGCTAGCTTCTCTGTCAGATGGTGTTATGCAGGCCACTGTGGGAAAAGATCCATCATGGTGTTACCCTGCAGTGAATCTTACATGCTACAACACTATCCTGCCAGGCAAGATACACCCAATATGAATAATGGCAAAGGGTAACCAACTACTTTTGGATTGGATCTGAGGCCTGTTCTACAGGAAGGAATAAATGTCTGGTACTGTAAATCAGGTTAGAAATCTCATGATTAGTCAGATCAAAGGCCCTGGCGTTGGGAGTTAGGACAAGGAGGCCTATCTGATACTAACTGGTTTTGCTAAATGGGCATGTTGTAAACTACCTTTTAAATATTTGTGTTTATACACATAGAGCTATCCTCAACCATGGCTAGAGAAGCTTAAGCTTGTCTCTGCAGTTAAGAGCAGAGACTCTTAATTGGTCAAAGCAAGACTGGGTGACTACTGACTGCTTAGCCCTAAATGGGACATCTCTATCAACCCTTGCTCTACAAAGTTAGGACACACTGGAAAAGACGGGGTGGAAAAAAATGTGAGAGCCAAAGGATGGAAGGAGTGCTGTGAACACTGTCTTCTAGATAGAACAAGGTTATCCTAACTCATGAGCTCACTACAGCTATGTAACATGCACAAAACCTGTACAAGATCAAGCCAACAAGTCAACATTCCAATAGGCAGTACTCAGTGTAGTACAAAAAGACGTGAAAAGACGGAGGCGGGGTGGCATGCTGGAGGTGCCTGGGGAGTGGGAGGTGTAGAATATGCTCAAGATGCACTGTTTCTATGAATGAATATGTCAAAGAATAAACACAAGATATATTTAAAAATAACATCACAGACATAAGAAAGGGGTTGGCCGCTGACACACTTCAAGCCCAGGAAACAAATTAACTTCCACAGTTAATATGTAATGTCTTTGGTCTAATCCACTGTTTTTATACCTGATTCTTGTCAGATGTAAATGTAGGACTGGGTGCTATGGGTGCACACAGGTAGAAGCAAGGAGACTACTATGCAGAAAGAGAAAATTAAAATTCTAAAATTCCTAATTTTATAGAAGCCATGAACATGAAGTGTAAAAAAAAAAAAAGAAAAATTAAGATACCAGGTTAGCAAAATTCAGTACTAAAAAAAAAAAAAGATAAAAATTAATTACCTAATACAAAGATTCTAGATACTTAAAATCATAAGATAAAAATTAATTACCTAATACAAAGATTCTAGATACTTAAAATCATCAGTGATATCTAGTTTTAAGAAAGTCAAATGAGCTGGGCATGGTGGTGCAAACCTTTGATATTAGCACTTGGGAAGGAGGCAGAGACTGACTGGTGCATCCCTGTGAGTTTGAGGGTAGCCAGGACTACACAGCAAGTTCCAGGCCTACTACGGCTACATATACATAGTAAGACCTTGTCTCAAGAAGGCAAATCAAACATGAAATAAAAATATGTAAATATGAAAAATGCATTAGAAATCTCAGACGTGATGCTGTAGCTTTAGGGAATGTCTTGTAAGAATAATACAAGAAAAAAAAAATCACTGAGGAGACGTGGAGACCTAAGAACTATATGCTAAGGGTGGAGGGACTTCATAATCAGACAGACTCTCCAATTACAAACTAACTAGAAAACCTGCTGCAGCTGCTGGTGGTGGCAGTGGGTCACAAAAGAAAAGATCTTGCTTAAAGCATTAGAGAATAAGGTACTGAGAAAATGTAAAATCAAGGTGAAGAAAGAAGACACTCAGAGTCGTCTAGGGAAAGCAGCTGATCCAGGAAGAGATGGTCAATGGCACAGCTGCTTAGGCCATTTAGCACAATGCCTGGAGCAAGTTCAGACTGGGACGTTAAAGGACTACATGCTAGTAGGGAGAACAGACTGAGAGGAAACAACAGCTTCGGGCTAAACAACAAAAAATATGCTTCAGATTAGCTCAATCCCTCACTGGATTAAAGTACTCTACACTGCTGTTGCTCTGATGCAAAAAGTCAGTCTCCAGAGGAAGACGGCTCCCGAATCATCTTAATCACCTATGTAAGGTTCAGCTCTCTACAACAAAACCGGGCTTCCACAACGACAAAATTACATGTTTCTTAAAAAGAACATTAACACCGGGTGGTGGTGGCACACGCCTTTAATCCCAGCACTTGGGAGGCAGAGGCAGGCGGATTTCTGAGTTTGAGGCCAGCCTGGTCTACAGAGTGAGCTCCAGGACAGCCAGGGCTACACAGAGAAACCCTGTGTCGAAAAACAAAAAAACCAAAAAACCAAAAAAATAAAAATAATAAAAAGAACATTAACAATACAGAGCTCTGTAGCTACAGAGAAGTCCAGAAAATGAAACAGATTTTAAATTTAAAGACAAGGATTTCTCAGCAAGTCACAGAAGACATAAAGTCAGACTGAAAGGAAATTACAAATAAAACAAAAACCTTTCAATCTATGAACTCAATGGCTGGTTTAATAAGATACAGGTTATATTAAAAAAAAAAAATCAAGGCTTAGGGCTAAGGAGTTGGCTGAGTAGGTGAAATCCTTGCTGTGTAAGTAAGGCCTGAGTTTGGAGCCTTAGCACTTTTGTAAAAAACTGGCATGGAGACATGTTTCTATAATCCAGAGATGAGGGAACAAGAGGCTCCCGGGGTCTCCCTGGCCAATAGTCCAGTCTAAAGGGCTAGTCCCAGGTTTAGTGAGACCCTGTTTCAAAATATAAGTTGGAGAGTGATAGGGGAAGACTCCTGAGGTTGACACAGGAGCCTTTGCCCTCTAGACACTGACACAGACCTTCCAGCTTGCACTGCCCCCCACCCCCACCCCCTACTCCAGCACTGCACCTTAGCCAGGTATTGTCATGTCTGTGATCCAGTACTTGGGTGAGGAAAAAGGATCTTGAGTTTGAAGTCAACCTGGGCAATTTAGACTGTGTCAAAGAGACAAAAAAAAAAAAAAAAAAAAAAAAAAAAAAAAAAAAA
>JADRCD010177345.1:0-31460 GCA_019843815.1 Montemys delectorum
CCTTCCAGAGGTCTTGAGTTGAATTCCCAGCAACCACATGGTGGCTCACAACCATTTGTATTGAGATCTGACCCCCTCTTCTGGTGTGTCTGAAGACAGCTACAGTGTACTCATGTAAATAAAGTAAATAAATCTTTAAAAAAAAAAAAAGAATTGCCTCGGTCATGCTGCCTTCTCACAGCAATGGAAACCCTAACTAGGACACTTCTAAAATACACATTTCCCAGACTAAGTCTCTGTTCACCCCTATGGTGGAGGTCAGAGCTTGGAAGGCCTGTGCTGTGTGAGTCAACTTGCTGCATCATTGCTAAGTCTAGCTGAGTGGCTCTAGTTTGTGTGGGACTCTGGGCATGCCTAGTAACCATGGGTGCCATTGGTAGGGTAGCTTATTGGTAATTTCCAGTTTTCTGCTCTGCAGCTGCTGTGGGGCAGACCACAAGTCATGCATGGTGAATGTGGATGCTATTATTTTTCTAGCAAAAGCAGGCTGGCTAGCTGTTAGTGGTGTTGGAACTGGGATGGGTTATCAGCCAGACTGTGGTTCTGTTAGTCCTCTGGTGGCCTGGACTGTGGTCCTTGGCCTATGAGTCTCCCTGTATTGATCCACTGGGAAGGGATAGGCTCTGCCAGATTTCAGGAAGCATGCATTAAATTATTCTTCAATGTTGTTTTGTGTATGAGCATCAGTGGGGGTTGGGTTTGCCTGAGTGCACAAAGGGACTTGAGAGGTTGCAGAGTCACAACAGACATCTCTGGTGACCTCCATTTCTAGACAGAGCATTAGAGTGTGGGGCCCCTCTTGGAACAAATATCAGAAGCTGTAGGGTGAGTAATCTAACAATATAGGAATCATGTTAACTTTTCAAGTTGTAAAATTTTTTGTTATTTAGTATATATATGCACATACATAGTTAGGTTACATTGGTCAAGATTATATTTTTCCTGTCTGATTTTTTCTAAGTCTTCTGTTTGAACTTAAGTGTATTTCTGTGCTTTTGTCCTTTACTTTTTCTCTTCATCTGTTTATTTTCTTGCAAATACCATACACATTCATGATTGAAGTATGTTTGTGAATAATTATAGATACCACATTGTAGCAATGTGTGTTCTAAGTCCTCATAATATTATTGAGAATTCTGAGTGTTTACATGTGGCTTACCAAACACCTTTTCTTTTTAATATTATTAGGAATTTCCTTCAGATTGTATTCAATTTATGATACTAATTCAACATGGGCATGAGCTTCATATTGATGTATCACATTCCTCTGTTTAATTTCATTCATTCTTTCATTTAATTATTTAGTTAATCTTTGAAAGATATAGTATATTGGATAAAAAATACTATGTGACTGAGCAAATCACTCAGTCTGTAATCTTCTTAGGAGTGACCTGAGTTCAGATCTTACCATCCAAGTTGGGAGGGTCATGAATACTTGCTATTCACCACAAAATATACATATTTAAATGATTTTTAAATGAAAAAGTGCCAATGAAATCAGTTCCTGAAAAACTTCACCACTTGGGTTTGGTCTCTAGAATTCATAGAGGAAGTAATAATTTACACTTATAAGTTGCACTCTGAGTGATAAATGCACGCTTTGGCCCAAGACTATACCCATGGAACATTTCAAAAAGTTAAAATTGCAGGTTGTAGAAGCAGCAGGGCAGCTAGGACAGGATCCTTTCTACCTCCATCTAAAACTAGTAGGGATAACTGAGCAGCTGTGTACCTTTCCCCCAAGGAGAGAGCTTGTCTCCAGGGAGTGCTCTGGCTCCAGGACTCAGGGGAGATCACCATTTTCTCTCTGGTGACTGTCTGAGGCAGGACCTGGCAGGAGGCACCTGACCCAGAAGCTACAGAGCAACAGGGACAGTGTCCTTCATTCATCCATCTGCACCCAGGAGGGATGGCTGATCCACAGCCCTCTGTGCAGGGGTCTTATCAGGGGAGAACTGATCTCCCAGAAGTGCTGACACAGGCTTACAGACCCACAGGAGGAACAAGCTCCAGCCAGAGACAGCAAGAACATCGAACATCACAGATTAACAGAAGGGAAAAGACAAACGCCAGAATCTTCCCAACAAAAACCAAGACTACTTGGCATCATCAGAACCTAATACTCCCACCACAGCAAGTCCTGGGTACCCCAACACACCGGAAAAGCAAGATTTGGATCTAAAATCATATCTCCTGATGGTGATAGAGGAATTTAAGAAGGACATAAATAACTCCTTTAAAGAAAAAGAGGAGAACACAGGTAAACAGGTACAAGTCCTTAAAGAGGAAACACAAAATCCCTTAAACAATTATTGGAAAGGACAACCAAACAGGTAACAGAATTGAACAAAACCAACCAGGACCTAAAAATGGAAGTAGAAACAATTAAGAAATCACAAAGGGAGACAACTCTGGAGAGAGAAAACCTAGGAAAGTATTCAGGAGCCAAAAATGCAAGCATCACCAACAGAGTAAAAGAGATAGAGGAAAGATTCTCAGGTGCAGAAGATACCACAGAAAACATTGCACAACAGTGAAAGAAAATACAAAATGCAAAAAGCTCCTAACCCAAAACATCCAGGATATCCAGGACACAATGAGATGGCCAAACCTAAAGATAGTAGGTATAGAAGGCATGATGATTTCCAACTTAAAGGGCCAAACCTAAAAATTGAAATGCCCATGAACATACAAGAAGCCTACAGAACTCTTAGTAGTTTGGACCAGAAAAGAAATTCCTCCTGCCACGTAATAGTCAAAACACCAAATGCACAAAACAAAGAAAGAATATTAAAAGCAGTAAGGGAAAAAGATCAAGTAACATATAAAGGCAGACATATCAGAATTACACCAGACTTCTCACCAGAGATTATAAAAGCCAGAGGATTCTGGGTTGATGTCATACAGACCCTGAGAGAACACAAATGCCAGCCCAGGTTACTATACCCAGCAAAACTCTAAGTTACCATAGATGGAGAAATCATGTATTCCATGACAAAACCAAATTTACACTATCTTTCCGCAAATTCAGCCCTTCAAAGGATAATAAATTGAAAACTCCACCACAAGGAGGGAAACTACATCCTAGAAAAAGCAAGAAAATAGTCTTCCAAAAAAACTAAAAGAAGATAGCCACATGAACAGATTTCCAGCTCTAACAAGAAAAATAACAGTAAACAACAATGACCTTTCCTAAATATCTGTTAATATCAATGGACTCAATTCACCAATAAAATGACATAGATTTATCAGACTGGGTACATAAACAGGGCCCAACATTTAGTTGCATATAGGAAACCCACCTTTGTGACAAAGACAGATACTACCTCAGAATAAAAGGCTGGAAAACAATTCTCCAAGCAAATGGTCCCAAGAAACAAGCTGGAGTAGCCATTCTAATATTGAGTAAAGTGAACTTTCAACTTAAAATGATGGAAACATGTAAGGAGAGACACTTCATACTCATCAAAGGTAAGATCTACCAAGATAAAATCTCAGCAGATGCTGGTGAGGTTGTGGAGAAAGAGGAATAGAGCAGAGACTGAAAGAAGGACAATCCTGAGACTGCTCCACCTGGGAATCCTTTCCATATTCAGTCATCAAATCCAGACTCTATAGTGGATGCCAGCAAGTGCTGGCTCACTGGAGCCTGATATAGCTGTCTTCTGAGAGGCTGTCACAGTGCCCATCTAATACAGAAGTAGAGGCTCATCCATTGGACTGGGCACATGGTCCCCAATTAAGGATCTAAAGAATGCACCCAAACAGCTGAAGGGTGTGTAGTCCCTTAGGACAAACAACAATATGAACTAACTAATACCATCAGAGCTCCCAGGAACTAAACCACCAAACAAAGAGTACACAATGGTGAGACTCATGGCTCCAGCAGCAAGCATATGTATAGTCGAAGATGGCATACTTGGTCATTAATGGGAGGAGAGGCCCTCGGTCCTGTGAAGGTTTTATGCCCCAGTGTAGGGAAATGCAGGTCCAGTAAGCAAGAGAGTGGGTTGGTGAGCAGGGGGAGGGGGGAGGCAACAGGGTTTTTTTTTTTGTTGGTTTTTTTTTTTTTTTTGAGAGGAAACTGGGAATGGAGATTTCATTTGAATTCTAAATAAAGAAAATATCTAATAAAAAAGTTAAAATTAGAAAGCAAACAAAATAATCAAAATTTTGAGAACATATGAAATTATTTCATTATTTCATATCAATTGAAATACATTGTAGAATATTGAAAAGTTATAGTTCATCAAAACCAAGACTGTTCCCATTTATTTAACATGTACAGTGATCAAAGTCTTTATAACTATATTTTACAGTTCATGCATGCACACACCGAGAGATTAACATTGCTTTGAGATCCTATATAAATTCTACAACAGAGATTACTTTGATGTAACACGCCTACATAGTATTTCCAATAATATATATTCTTTTTTTAAGATTTATTTTATTTATTTTATGTGTATGAGTATACTGTAGCTGTACAGATGGCTATGAGCCATCATGTGTGTGACTGCTGGGAATTGAACTCAGGACCTCTGCTGGTCCTTCTAGCTCCGGCCCTGCTTGTTCTGGTGTAATTCACTGTAGCTATCTTCAGATGCACCAGAAGAGGGCATCAGATCTCATTATGGGTGGTTGTGAGCCACAGTGTGGTTGCTGGGATGCAAACTCAGGACCTTTGAAAGAGCAATAGGTGTTCTTACCTGCTGAGCCATCTCACCAGCCCATATATATTCTTAATTCATAATATTCTTTGTTCTCCTAGTATAGATTGAAAAATTGTTGGTTAGAACATTATATGGGAACATGGAATTTGTGTCAATCTAATCTGTATTACAATATAATAAACACACAGTAGGCTCCATAGCATAGCTTCTCAACCCCAGGGTTGTGGATCCTCTTGTGATCCAAAGGACAATTTCACAGGGATGCATACCAAATATCCTGCATATCAGATATTTACATTACAATTTATAACAGTGGCAAACTTACACCTATGAAGTAGCAAGAAACTAATTTTATAGTGAGGGACTCCAGAACACGAGAACTGTACTAAGGGTCTAAGCAACGGTGAAGTTGAAAACTACTGCTCCTCAACTACCTCCATAACACTTTGAGTGTGAAAGGTCCTCTCAAATCTTATGTGATAAGTAGTGGATCCCAAGCTGACTATGCTACTTTGCAGACTGTAGTACCTTCAGGAAATGGAGCCTCCTTGGAGGAAATGAATTACTGTGGAGTACTTGAAGCTTTATAGATGGTGATAATGTCTATTTTCTATCATTACTGACCTCAGACTCAATTCTGGAGCTATACTCCCAACACTGTTCCATGCCTTTCCTGGCCATAATGTAGTATTTATCCTGGAGTTATAAGCTAGAGTATATGTTTCATCTCTTACATCACCTGTTGTCAGGTATTTATTTGTTGTCAAGAGGCAGTAACTAAAACAACTGCCTTACATTCCCTCTGGGGACAGAAGTATATTTTTATATGATTATTTTTTTAAATTTAAATGGTCAGACTCATGGAAGTCCCTCACTATTGCAAATCAGTGCCACATAGTACTTTACACCCAACCATTTAGCCTTATGCTTCCCATGGATCTGTAGTTACAGATATTGTGAGCTCCCATGTGGGTGCTGGGCACAAATCCTCAAAGTTCTTGAGTTATTTCTTCAGTCCATCTTTTCTACCCTATGTTTTCTGTCTAAGGGAACCTAGACCACTAGGGGATCAGATTCCTATTCATCATTAAGTAGTAGAATCTCCTTCATGTATGAGAATTGGCCTCAGGAAGGGATGAACTCTCTACCTGTATAACTAATATGTGTCGTGATGCTTAACCCTGAAACTGTATGGACACAACCAACAAAATTTACTCAGCATGATTTATTCATGTACCTTTGCACAGTTATTCCTAAAATTGTATGTAGAAAATTAAGAAGGACAAAGTTTTGAATAGGAGACTTGGGAAGGAATGGATGGGTGATGAAGAAGAAATGTAGAGAAATTATATTTGAATTAAAAATCAATAAAAATAAAATGAAAATTAGAAGCCCTAGATCAGGAGTTCTTAACTTGCCAGTCACAACTGCTTTGGTGGTGGAATAACCATTTCACAGGGTTATCATATCACATGCTCTGCGTAGCATATATTTATATAACGATTGAAAACAGCAGGGAAATTACACTTATGAAGTATTAATGAAATAAGTTTTATGGCTAGTGGTCAGCAAAACATGAGAAACTGTATTCAAAGGTTGCAGCATTAAGAAGGTTAAGATTCTCTGGCATAGAGAAATACCTCAGTGTTTGAGGTCGTTGGATGCTGACCACGACTACATAGGTTTATTGCCAGCATTCATGTGTTGGTTAACAAGTGGGTGTAATTCCATTTCTAGGGAATGTGATGTCCTCTTCTGGACTCTTCAGGTACTGAGCACAGACACATACAGGCCATGACCAAATACATAAAATGAACATTAATAGAAAGAACAATAATTGCAAAGTCCGGAGGAGGAACACAGCAGCCAAGGCTAGCTAAGATGAACTGGATTTTTTTGTCCGGCATGGAAGCAAATGTGGCCTTCTTCGGAACCAACCTGCTCAGAGGCAGAAACAGCTGTATTCTGTGGTTAGAACCTCTCAGAGTAGCTGTTCATCTAACACATCATCCACAGTGCTGATAAGCGACTTTTCCTTAATGTCTTATCTATTTGTGCACTCTGTCTTTTTTGGTCTTGAGAGCTGAGGCATTGATACATGTGTCTTTTAGACAATACATCATGATTAACAACATTACCTACTTAACTATCAACTTTCACAGTATCATTTACTTGATTTCCAGCTAAGAACTTATGGTACAAGATCAACATAACAGAAGTATTTCTTTTATATTTGTTTCCTTTATTTATATATGTATTCATTCATTCATTCATTCATTCATTTATTACATATGCAGCATTCTAACTGCATATATGCCTGAAGGCCAGAAGAGGGCACCAGACCCCATTACAAATGGTTGTGAGCCACCACATGGTTGCTGGGAATGAACTCAGGTTAAGCAGCACAGCAGTCAGTGCTCTTAAATTCTGAGCCATCTCTTATATATTTTTTATTTTTATTATTTCTATGCAACATTTTTATATTTTACATAGATTTCTGCCTGCCTTTGAGTTAAGAATACCCACACATGTCTCTGTTTTTACATTTTGATCATGATCTAAATTGGGCTTTATAATTCACCATGCTTAAGAATCTTTGGAAATTATTCTATCCTCTCCTAGCTTGCTACAAATAAAAGTTTCTCAGCTCTTCTGTATCAGCACATGTGATGGCTATTCTTCATTGTGAACTTAAATACATCAGGAATTAATGCAGGAATTAAAGCCAAAGCAGATATGCACACCATAAGGGGTTTATTGTAGTAAAATTGTATTAAGTGGTAAAACTGACCATGTATCTTGCTCTTTTGAGGTGGGAAGAGCCACATTTAATGGATCTGTTAATTTTCTAAATAAAAATATGGAAGAAGGAAATTCTTGTTCTTATTCCGATTACACGAGCTTGCTTTCTGTAGCAAGCTCATTGCTTGAATGGCATTAGAGCAAAGTTCTCAGAATTCCTGCTTATACAGCTGAGACATCCAGCCTTGAGGACTGAACAGCTACTGGGGGCTTGGTTAAGTGAGGGAAGGCAGCATGGTCAGCTTTTACAAGCCAGATATGAACAACTCTGAATTACAAGTCTCTGCAGAAATGGGACTAGTCTGTTTCTGGGGTGGAAACCAGGTTAGGTAAGATCTGTGCTGTGTGTCTTTAGCACCTTGACTCCTCAAGGAAGGTCCTCAATCATGACCTCCCAGTGTACCCATCAGCCTGAAGGGATAGAGAGCTCTTCTAGCTTCCAAGTTGTAGGCTTGTTCCACCATTCATGTACGAGCCTGTGGAGCACTGTAAACCATTGCCATGATCTGTGAGGAGTGTCAGTGTGAGCTCCATTTATCTCAGAAGTCTTGACATTGTGGGCTAAGGGCTGCTTTCCAGAGATATGGAAGAGTAGGGAGGGAATGAGAGGCCAGACACAGTATTCAGCTGTTACCCTAGTGGTCTTTGCAACTCCCTGGGTCAGTACACTTGCTTCTGAATGACTTTGTTCTGCAAACTGAACTTCCTACAGCATGAGGAGCAGTGCCTGTGACTCAAGACATATTCCTCAATTGCAATCACTGTGCAATGTGCTTGAACATACCTGTGCAAGGCCGTTTGACAAACTCAGAGTCGAAATTGTTCTGGAATCTTCAAGAAGTTCTGTACATACATTCAACAAAAAGTTTGGGATTCATTTGGAGACAATTTTGTTGCACACAGTCTGGATGATCTCTGGTTAGACCTGGTGTGACCAATAGAACAATCAGTTTAGGTGAATCTGCAAGTAGATGCAGAAAACCTGGAAAACTTAGTCAGTAACCCCAATGCTGTAAAGAGATCAAGTTGTAGAACAATAAAATACTGTGATATTTTCCTGTAAGGTGTATCCTTTATTCCGCAGTTTATATCAAACCAGGCCTGTGTACAGAAAACTTAGGACACTTTGTTCTTAAGGCCCAGAAATAAAGAGAGACTGTCTTAGTCAGGGTTTGTATTCCTGCACAAACATCATAACCAAGAAGCAAGTTGGGGAGGAAAAGGTTTATTCAACTTACACTTCCATGTTGCTGTTCATTATGAAAGGAAGTCAGGACTGGAACTCAAGCAGGTCAGGAAGCAGGAACTGATGGAGAGGTCATAGAGGCTTGTTCCTTACTGGCCTGCTTCTCCTGGCTTGCTTCCCCTGGATTTCTCAGGCTGCTCTCTTATAGAACCCAGGACTTCCAGCCCAGGGATGGCATCACCCACCAGGGGCCCTATCCCCTTGATCACTAATTGAGAAAATGCTCCACAGGTGGGTTTCATGAAGGCACTTCTCCAACTAAAGTTCCCTTCTCTGTGATAACTCCAGCCTGTATCAAATTGATACAAAAAATCAGATAGTACAGATACCAAAGAATAAATGGACACAGAGAAGAAGCTTTTACATGGAGATACCCATCTATAAATAAGTATGAAAGTAACAGGACATGTCTACTAGACCTATTTCCCCTGCCCCTGAAGAGCCTCCTAGGGAGAGTTTTAAGCTCCTATTTTTTTAAAAAAGATTTATTTATTATTATATGTAAGTACACTGTAGGTGTCTTCAGACACACCAGAAGAGGGCATCAGATCTCATTACAGATGGTTGTGAGCCACCATGTAGTTGCTGAGATTTGAACTCAGGACCTTTCAAAGAGCAGTCAGTGCTCTTAACCACTGAGCCATCTCTCGAGCTCCTAAACTCCTATTTTTACTTTCATGGTTACTGTGGTGGAAGGAATAGGAATGGCCACCATAGACTGATATGTTTTAATGCTTGACTCATAAAGAGTGGCATTACTATGAGGTGTGGCCCTGTTGGAAGGATCATGTCATTGTGGTGGCAGGCTTTGCAACCTTCTATGCTGAAGATAAGCCTAGTCTTGCAGTCTCCTCCTCCTGCCTGTGGATTAAGTTGTAGGACTCTCAGTTCTTTCTCCAGAACCCTGTCTACCCACACGCTGCTATGCTTTTTGCAGTCATGACAATGGACTAGACCTCCGATGTAGTAAGCCATCCCCACTTACATGTTTTCCTTTGTAAGAGTTCCTTGGCTGTTGTGTCTCTTCACAGTAATAAAATCCTAGCTAAGAGGAAGGAGAAGGATACACTTTCCTTTTATATGCTTTACTGATGTGTACCTGGAAACCTATATCCTCTCCCTCTTGAGTAGTGATCCAGAAGACAGGGTTTGTATGGACCATCCACTCCTAGACATGTGACTCAGGAATACATGTGACATTACTGAATTCCTCTTGAATTTTTGTCTTTCTGATTTAGGCTGGCTGCTCAATCCTCCTCTAGCAAAACTTCTGAAAATTATATATTCAAAGTCACATTCCAAAGCAATCAGTAACCTTACAATGAATTTGGTTATTGAGAACTTTGGTTGTCTTATGGGATAAACTTCCAATATTTCCTTCACATTTTCCCATAACACCGTTCTCCAAATTTATAATATGTTAATCACTGTTACATTTCTTACACTAGGTAAGAGACATGCATGATAACACCCAGGCTAAATTCTCCTTCTTAGAGAGGGCAGTCTTTAAGTTGGGCAGCTTGAGTTAGAAAAGGATTAGTATACTTTACCATTTTGTGCCTTAGCTTAAGTACCCATAAGTCAGTAAATATAGGACACAGAAAGAGCAAAACATAAAACATACTGGAGAAAGAAATAAGAATACAATGTTTTTTTCCCATAGAATATTTATGTCACAGTAAGTCGAAAATGAAAACAAAAACATTAGTTCTCAGTGATTCTCCATCATAACTCATGAACACTTATTCAACTATGTCCATAGAAAATTTACTCATACTAGCCAGCAAATAGAAATAACCTAGATGTCCCTCAACTGAAGAATAGGATGTAGAAAATAGGCATATTTACACAATGAAGTATTTACTCACATGATTTTTTTAAATGACATTACAAAATTTTCAGGCAAAAGCATGAAAGTAGGAAAAAAATTATCCTGAGTGAGGTCACTCAGACACAGGAAGACAAACATGATTTTTCACTTGCTTATGAGTGAATATTAGCTGTTAACTAAAAGGTAATCCTACTAAACTCAATACACTCAAAGAAGCTAAGGGCAAGAGGGTCTATAGGGGGTTGGGGGTAGTGGGGCAAGAATTTTCCAGATATGCAGAAATAGATTAGATTGTGAAGTAAGACTGGGGATTTTTAGGAATGGGAACACTTAGCGGAGGGAAGGATAGATGGCTAAAGTACAGGGAAAGGCAATTGAAATTAGTGGTCATTTGAGGGTAAATGTATAAAGCTAGTTCAGTAGACATTTTATTGAACCTGTGAGGGTGACCCTAGTGAGGAGTCCAGCATTGGAGGGTATGGAATCTGAATCAGCCATCTTCTAGAACCAGGCAAGCTTTCCAATGGTGAAACTGGGACATTAATCCAGCCACAAAATCTTTAATCTACAACCTGAACTTCTAGCAAATGTACTGGAATATGGTGGCACAGAGCTTGTTGAAGGAGACAACAAATAGGTTTTGCCTAGTGCTACTGCAACTTATGCTGTGTAAGAGTGATATCCTGGGGAATCCTGCTGTTTTCTGAAAAGAAATAGAAAGCATTGGATCTTTGAGAGAGTGGAGGGTAGGAATGGGAGGAATGGAGAGAGGGTATGTTGTGTAGAGATATATTTTATAAAGGAATGTATGTTTTAAAGGAAGAAAGTTAACTGTGTGCATGCACTTGTTCCACGGTGTGTTTGTAGCAGAACGACTTACCAGTGTCTATTTGTGCTGGGTTTCATACACTTAGCCCAGGGGTGGCACTATTTGGAGGTGTGGCCCTGTGGAATAAGTATAGCCTCGTTGGAGTAGGTGTGTCACTGTGGGTGTGGGCTTTAAGACCCTCATCCTAGCTGCCTGGAAGCCCGTATTGTGCTAGCAGCTTTCTGATGAAGAGGTAGAACTCTCAGTTTCTCATGCACCACATCTGCCTGGATTGTGCTGTGTTCCCACCTTGGTGATAATGGACTGAACATTTGAACCTGTATGCCAGCCCTAAATAAATGTTGTCCTTATAAGAGTTGCCTTGGTCATAGTATCTGTTCACAACAGTAAAACCCTAACGAACACACTACTATATACTTCCTTTATGTGATCACTAGACCATAACTATAATCCCAACACCAGGGAAGCAGAAGCATCTCTGAGTTCAAAGCCATATTGGTATTTAGACTATTTTTAAGACAACACAGGCTATCCAGAAACGTCTTGTCTTGTAAATGAAACAAAAGTGCAAAATAAAAAAATAAATAATTGCAAGGAAGCACAAGAGAAAATAGTTTAGCAATGAAATTCAATTTATTCTACTGTATCTTAGTTTATTTAGGGGTAGTCTGTAATGGTGGTGAAGCCATGTCATTATGATAAGGAAGCAGACACAAAGGGCAGGGAATGTGGTAAGGCTATAGACACTGAAATCCCATCTGCATGCGTTTAAATACATCATTGTATCTGAGAGATTTTTTTTAGTCAACTACATTCTGAACCACCACACTATCATTTAAATGATCAACAGTTTTAGTCTAGCCTCAAAGATCCCCAGATTTTGTAAGAGCAGTAATAGTGTTCAAATGTCCAAAGTCTCCACTGACACTAAAAACAATCTGTTGTCTGTGATACCTTGTAAAATCAGGAAACAAATTAAATCACACAGGATATATTCCTGTAAATGTAACTTCTATTTCTTCTGTAATAATTGTTGTTTCAGAGGCTTACTACCTTAGTCTGGTAACCCAGACTTAGTCCTGGAAGCTTCCAGCCTGTGTACAATCTAATCTAGGCCTATAATGCTTTCAGCTTCTCAGACTCTGCTGAATAAACTCAACAACTCCTTTCTTCTTTCTGATCTCTGACTGGCTGGTTCAACTAAGCTCTTCAGATTCAAACTCCTCTCCAAGCTGAATGATTCAATCTGGTTTCTCTTGTCTTCTCCTGAATCACTCTGGTTATAGTTGTAGTTTATATTTAACTCTGTGTCTTTGGACCATCATTCCTAGCATGATAGTCTTCTAAGGAAAAGGGAGCTTCCCAGTGATTTGATATTGGTCTGGTTAGAAGTAAAGGAGAATGTTCTCAGCAGGGTGAGTTCTTGGCAGTCTTGACTGGTCAATGTTGGGATCGTTCCTACTACAGAAGGCCAGCTTCAACAGGTGAGGTAAATTTAGATTGGGCATAGAGTCAGCAATTAATCACTCAGGTGACTTTTAACTGAGGGAAAAACATTAATTCTCTGGGGCCAACAAAATACTCTCTGGGGTCAGCTAAAATGGAAAAAAAAATCACACACACACACATACACGCACACACACAGATTGGATAAAGCAAGCCTTTAACAATCTTATTTTCTCTCATAGATTATATCTCCAGGAAGACCTCCCAAGCAGTTCAAAAATTACAATGCTTCCTAGGGCCATAATAATTCTATTATTTTACATTCTACTTTATATCTTTCATAAAGTGCCATAGAAGAAAATATCCCAGAGAACAATCAGAGCATACCAAGGAGTCAGAGCAAAGCAAGCCCAAATTTTAGGAGGGCAAATGTCAACTCTGTCACTCCTCCAGCATCTTGAAATCAGAATGCAATTCTCTGGACTACAAAGGACTTAGGTGTTTTTGGTTGCTTGAAACTCCTGCGTATCCCCTGCACAAGCTAAGAAACCTTGTTTGCTCTTCTTTCCCCAACCCAACCCTCAAGGAGAATATCCTGGGCTACCATGGCCTTTCTCATTATTCACCCAGGAGTGCCCACCAAGGGACTCAGCGTTTCTACCTTATGTGAGTATAATCACAGATCCTAGTTCACAGGTCATCACCCCATGCCCTAAACCCATAAAGCCCCTTGCTTTAGCCCAGGCATGTTGTGTTTATTTCTGTGTGTAGTTATTTGCATAGTTAGTTTGGAGGAGATATGTATTATGGCAGCCCAGTTATTACATACATAGCAATCTTACATGCATTTTGGATGCTAGTAAAGGTGGTTAATACATCTCCAGTAATTTTATCTGTAGAAAAAAAACTTATTCCGAATATTTTTTGACAATCATAGAACTCCATCTGCAAACATGATGCTCTCTTGGAGGAATAAATCTTGACTTTGCCTTTTTAAATATGAAGACTTAAAAGCAATAATTCATTTCCAATCTAAGGATTAGAACAAATGCTAACGTGCATTTACTGGTATTTCATCAACATAAATCATTAAAAATAAAATGCTAGTTTACATAACCTTACTTATTCACATATGTATGATATGTATGTTGTGGTTCAGGGTAAATATTTTTTTCAGATGATCTGAACTAGAGGCTATTGTGAAAAGAAAACCTTATTTGAGAATATGCATTTATAAGATTAGTCTAACCCATGTGGGATTTTCTTGATTGATGATTGATGTGAGCAGACTCAAGCCATCCTGTACAATGACACCTTGTGCAGGTAGTCTGTGGAGACAAAAGAAAGTAGCTGATGGGGCTGGAGTGATAGCTCACTGAGTAAATGCTAACATTGCTCTTTTAGAGGACCAGAATTCACTTCCCATCACCAACAAGAGGTAGGTTGAACCTGCATGTCACAGTAGCTCCAGGGTAAATACTCCCCATTAGTTTTTGTCCCTCATGAACACTTTGATTCATGTGCATATGTATACCCCACAGACACAGTGATTCTAGCACCATGCTTTCAGTTTTCAACAAGAACACCCTCTCCATCTTTCAGCACTCCATGTCATTTACAACCTAGGTTTCCAAATTTACATTCCCCTAAAAAAAATCTTTAAAGTCACCAACAGCCACAAATTCACATTATTTTTTTCCTAACACCAACCAAACTTACTCCTCTGATACCAACCCATTTCACTCATTTGTTTATTTATTTACATATTTATTTATTTGGTTGGTTATTTAAAAAAAAAAAAAGAAATAAAAATAGCCTGAGCAATTCAACTTTTGAAAGAAAGGATTTGTTTTATTTAACATTTTATGTGTATGGAAGTTTTGACTGCATGTTCATCTATGTATCCCATGCATGTCTGATGCTGTAAGGTCTAGAAAAGTGAGATAGATTCCATGGAAATGGAGTCACACCTGAATGTGTGTCTTGTGGATATGAGGGATGAAACCTGGGACCTCTAAATGAGCAGCCATTGCTCTTAACCGCTGAGACACCTTTCTAGCCCCTTGAAATGCTATTTCAATGCTGCTGATAGCAACTAATTAAAAAAATCTTCCTTGAACTATGTAGAAAGGAAAATAATGACATCAAATACAAATTAACACACACATTCTAATAATGTTGGAAAATGAGAAGTGATTGTGACACCTCTCTTCTTGGCTGTAGCTCTTCCTAGGAAAATCTATGCTACCAGTTCGAATTTCACATATGAATTTTAATACTTATCCTAGCTAAAATTTATTAAACACAACACAACACAACACACACACACACAAATACTCGCACACAAACCCACATTGAAATGATATCTTAGTCACTGTTCCTTTGTTGTGAGGAGACAACACAACCACTGCAGCTCATAAAAGAAAGGATTTAATTGTGGATGCTGAAAAGTCCATTGGTTTCAGATTTAATTTCCTACAAGAAAACTAACATGAAGACTGTTCTAAAGGCAGGGGAGTCATGCATGGTTAAAGACACAAGAATGAACCGATTTCATTCCCAGAGGTCTAGGGGATGATACATTTACCTCAATGAAGTCTCAGACTGAAGTCTCAGTCTGAGGGGAAGATTCAGAAAGGGTCATGACTTCAAGGAGTGTGACAAGCAGGGCAATAGAAATAAACTACCCTTAATGGACTCCTAAGCAGAAATAAGATTTTCTTTCTTTGCAGAAAGGAGATCACTGATAAGAGACAATGTTAAATTTTCCAAATGGAGAAAGGGCTTTCCACTTGAATCATGGCTCCCTGTGAAGAACAGTTCTGTTTAAGATTGAATGATGAGATCCCAACCAGCTGCTGCTAGTAACTCCATCGAGAATTTTTACTATGTTCACGTTTTTTTCTCTCTTTCTTTCTTTTTCTTTTTTTTTGTAATTTTTTTTATGGCAATGCCACACCACACATTATCGAAAACATGTGGCTGTTCCACCCCACCATGTTATATTATGGAAGTGAGTGTTGTGATTGGAGCTCAGGCAAGCTCCAAATTTGCAATGTGGCCAATAAAGGGGAGAAGCAGGTAACTTAGCAACAGCAATAGGAGGTGTGGGTCTTCCCCGTGATCAGAGTGCAGAAAACAGAGCAGTAAGCAATTGGAGGACAGACACAAGTGGTACTGAAAAGCAAATTTCTACAGATCCAGGAAAGGACTGGCCTCAGACTGGCAACCTGTGCCTGGAACCATCATTCCCCTGTGTCCCTTCAGCACACTCTAAGCCTATGGGTGGTGTATATGTCACTCAAAGTGCACTAGCCAATCAGAACATCCAGGCGGATCTACCAATCCAAAAAGAAGGCGAGCTCTTCCGGGTGCGATCTTGCAGTTCCTCTTTTAAGCTGACAGTCATGAATGTTTCTGCTTGATGTGTTCTGTGTGCTGCTCCTGAGTGCGGGGAATTCAGGCAAGCTCAGAAGTCCCGACATGGTAAGTGCAGGGCCGTCTCCCACAAGGGGAGGAGCAGGCGGCTGAGCAGAGGGGGCTGGTGTGCTGGGTCGTCCCTGGGGTAAACAGCAGCCGGACAGAAGCTGTGCCTTGTGAGGGTCCTTGTGGTCCTGTTCTCTCTCTGGACCCGGTGGTGAGCTCGGAATACCTTCCTGCAGTGGGCATTGTCGCTTCACAATGATATTTGCATAACATAAACACTGCTGAAGGAGTCCGGAGCTAAGGTCACCAGCAGCTGGGACTTCTGCAGATTTCTTCAGAACGTGGACTTTGCCTTGGCTCCCCAGGTGACAGCCTCAAGCCAGAGTCCTAAGGCTGAGCTCAAGGGGGGAGGCCACAAGCCTATTTAGCAAATCAAAGTAAACCTGCCAGTAAGGTTCTGTCTGCACACCTCAGTCCCTACCAGATACAGGGCGTGGTTTGCCTACCTTGCCCTGTAGCCCAGGGCTAGGGCTGCCCTTCCCCCAGCTGTCATTCCTCATGTAATCCAACCATGTTGGTTACCAGCTCTTTTCTATCTACTATTTATCATCCTGATCTCTTGGTCTGGCTCTTGCTTCTTCCCTCCTTCCTCTCTCCACATTTGTCCCCTCTGGACTCTCCAAGATGGTCCTGGTTCTGGTTTTGCTAAGCAGTCATGTTCTTTCTTTTTTATTTATTTATTTATTTATTTTCATTCACTTCCCAGTAACTGCTTCTTGCTTTAAAATTTATGATCATGTTTTGCTTTAATTGTTGTTACTGTTTGAATTTGACTGAATTTCTTCTGTAGGACTTCCCAACTATGAAGTAGAGAAGGCTTCACTGGACATTATGTGTGTAATGGAATATGCAAAGAACTCTAGTGTCTTTGAAGAGGAAAATGAGTCTTTGGGTGTCTAGAAAAATCTATTAAATGCAATCTTCCCAAATTAGGGCTCTGTCTCCACCTAGAACTGAAGGGCAGAGCTAGGAAGTGTTCAGCTGTTGGAGTCATTTGTTCTCTGATCCCTCAAAGAGGAGCTGCTACTGTCAGGGGTCCCAGCTGGGTTTTCCAAGCTAATGAGAGACATTGGCTTAGCAATCAGGATTACTAATGAAGGTAACTTGCAGATTCCTTACAGGACTCTTCTCAGATACATCTGCAGCAAGCTGTGAGGAAGACCATAAGCTGTGTCATGGTAATTGTGGGGGCCACTGTCCCCAGGCCAGGAGAAGCATGCCTGCTGACCTCTCAGAGTTTGATTTGCCCTGACTGAGATGAACTGTGCCTCAGACTGTGCTTCTGTTGGTCATTGTGGTGATCTGAGCAGAGGCCCTTGGCCTGTGCCCCTCTCTGAGTGAGGCTGTCCTGGGAGGGGGAGGCTTAAGAGCACTGGCAGTGTAAAGCTGTGGTGCTTATCATATCACTGTCCAGTGTGTACACAAAGGCAGGTATTTGCTGTGCATACAGTAGGGAGACAGACTGGGAAACTGGAGGTCTGGTTGCTCTAAGTACTGACCCTCGAATTCCACATTCAGTTTTGTGTGACAAATTTTATAAGTAATTTAGAAATTGATAGGAAGGAGGTGACAGGGATGATCCTTCAGCAATATTTGATTAGAACCAGTCACAATGGCATGATTTAGAGAAATTCAATTCCAGGGTACAAAAGGAGTTTCTAAGTTGCAGAAATTCTCAGGTGTGCATGGTGATGGGTAGGTGGATAAGACAGATTGCACGTCATGTGACATCATCCATGTAGTAGGAAGCAGACATTAAAATGGTCTTCAACATTGTTTTGTGTGTGGGCTTCAGTGGGGCTGGGTTTGCATGGAACCACAAGGTGTCATGAGGAGCTGCAGAGTCATAGCCCACCTTTCTGATAACTTCCATTTACAGAGAGAGCTCAGAGCATGGGGCAAAAATATAACAGTTTATGGAAGTATTTGAGTCCTTTTTATAAGAATCTTGATGTCCTTTTATTTAATGTGTATACTCATGCAGTCACAGGTAACTTTAGTCAAGTTCACAATGTTCCTCGTGTAGATTCCTTAGTACTACCCCCATACCTCATCCTGTTCTCCTTTTCTCCTCCCTGTCCCCTTTCCCACTCAGATCCACCCCCTGCCTCCATGATTATTTTTCCCACTTCTAAGTGAGACTGAAGCATCCTCACTTGAGCCTTTCTGCTTGTAAAATTTCTTAAGTTATATAGCTTATATCCTAGGTATTCTCTACTTTTTGGCTCTTACCCATTTATTAGTGAATACATGCTATGTATGTCCTTTTGGGTCTAGGTTACCTCACCCAGGGTGATATTTTCTAGTTCCATCTATTTGCCTGCAAAACTCACAATATCCTTATTCTTAATAGCTGAGTAATATTCCATAGTGTAAATGAACCACGTTTTCTGTATCCATTTTTCTGGTGAGGGACATCTTAATTGTTTCCAGCTTCTGGCTATTATAAATAAGGCTGCTATGAACATGATGTAGTACATTTCCTTGTGGTATGGTGGAGCATCTTTTGTGTATATGTTTAAGAGTGATGTAGCTGGGTTTTCAGGTAGTTCAATTTCCAATTTTCTGAGGAACCTCCAGATTGATTTCTATTGTGGTCGTAGTAGTTTGCCATCCCACCAGCAGTGGAAGAGTGCTCCTCTTTCTCCATATCCTTGACAACATGTACTGTCACCAGAGGTTTTGATTTTAGCCTTTCTGATTGGTGTAAGGTGATCTCAGGGTCGTTTTTGCATTTTCCTGATTTTTACAGCTTAAAAAAACATACACAATTAACTTGGGAGGTGGGTTGTAAGAGAACAACAGAGTGAGGCTGAATGCTTTGCTTGATGTTTGTAACTATTGTATTAAGTTTGAAGAAGATGACTTTATAAGTTACTCTTTCTCTGAGATGAATGCTTTTCAAAATCATCACATCCAATGAACCAGATTCTTACTCTCACCGAATGTCTGTGCCTCCCTCCAAGCAGAACCATTGTTCATTGAAACAGTTGATGAATGACTTCATGGATAGACCATCTTAATACACACACCATTTCTTAAATGAATGTAACCTGTTCTTTGTGGAGTGAGAATGATGACAATCACTCTAGTCAAATAGCTTTGACCATAGCAGGAAATCTGTATCCAAAAATCATGCCTACAATTCATTCTTTGGTGCAGCAGAACTGTCAACTCTCAGCTTAGCTATGATGGAGGTAAAATCCTTTGGTGATGTGAGGGTCACTGAACTATAGCCTTATTACAATGAACTCCAGTGTCTAAAAATTGTTCTTATTTTGGGCCAAGTAAGAGCCAAGATTTTAATCTCTACTAAAAACAAAACAAAGACTTTATCTATTCATGTTCATTTGAAAAAATCCTAGTAGTGATGTATTTTTCTTTAAATATACAGATAATAATATATTTGGAGTTATTTCAAATTTATATTGAGATAAATGTATGTATTTTCATTATTCCTATAGACAAGCATCTCCATAAGACTGTTCAATTGATTGTTGTTTTATATCAAACAACTTTTATCATACTCATTTTTATTGTTACAATATTTTATATATTTTAAAGAATATGACAAATTAAAAAAAAAGTTGTTGCAGGTATTGAAGAAGGTATAAAAGGGAAACAAGAATGTGATGTAACTCTATTTACTTAAAATATGTTTTTAAATGTTAACAAATTTAGGTAAATTGAAAGCATGTATTTTTTCTCATAATGCTCTGAGGTTTGTCTCATAACTATTAGGTAAAAAGTACTTGCTGTTTACCTGAAACTAGCCTGAAACCACTAAACAAAATCTTGCTTCCGTAAATCTCTCTTTAGTTGATAATATTCTGTGCACGAGTCCACTTGTGGGATAGATTAATAACTCCACTGTAAGTTGAGTGATGGACATGGAAGCTATCCAGCCTGATTCCAGGCAAAGAACAGGGAGTGGCTACTGAGCGCTCTGACTGGGGCTCAGGCAAAGTCCAAGTTAGCAACGTGCTCAGGAGTTGGTTACTGTTCAAGATGGGGAGAAGCAGGCAGCTGCACAGCAGGGTTCTGGAGTTGTGGGTCAGGCTTGGTGGGAGGGCACAGAGGTAGAGTATTGGAGGAAAGGCACTAGTGCCACTGAAATGCAAATCTGCCAATCTGGAAAAGAACTGGTCCCAGGCTGGAACCACTGGGCAGTTTCTTTTCAGTACCTGCTAACCCTAAGGGTGGTGTTCATTTCACTCAAGACTCACTAGCCAATCAGAACCTCCACACGGACCTGTCAGTCAGAAGAAGAGGAGGCTTTTCCTGATACCAAGCCTGACTGTTCCTCTCTATAACTGAGCAGGCGTGAATTGTCATGAGTGATATGATCTGAGTGTGTCTGCTGGGTGCTGTGAGTGAGCTTAGGCAAGCTCAAAACTACAGACATGGTAAGGACAGGGTCATCTCTCAAAAAGGGGAGGAACAAGCAGCTTAGCAAAGGGTACATGTGGTGACCGCATCTGCCTCCATAATAAATATTTGGTGCAGGGGCTTGTGTGTGGAAAAATTCTTTGCAAAATGCCAAACCTGAGAGCCATCGTTTCTTTACTACCTTCTAAAAGTTCTGCTCTTAGCATTTAATATGTAGGTGTAAGATCTCTTTGTAGGTCTTAACAACTGAGTAGTATTCCATGGTGTAAATGAACCACATTTACTGTATCCATTCTTCTGTTGTGGGACATCTGGGTTGTTTCCTGTTTCTGGCTATCTCAAACAAGGCTGCTTTTAACATAGTAGAACACGGTCCCCTGTGGCATAGTGGGGCATTTTGTGGGTATATTCTCAAGAGTGGTATTGCTGGGTCTTCAGGTAGATCTATTTCCAATTTTCTGAGGAACCTCCAGATTGTTTTCCAGAGTAGTTGTACCAGTTTGCAATCCCACCAGCAATGGAGGAGTGTTCCTCTTTCTCCACATCTTAGCCAACTTGTATTGTTACCTGAGGTTTTGATCTTAGCTATTCTGATTGGTGTAAGGTGTAATGTCAGGATCATTTTGATTTGCATTTCCCTGATCACTAAGGACTTTGAACATTTCTTTAGGTGCTTCTCAGTTATTTGAGATTCCTCTGATCTGAATTCTCAGTTTAGTTCTATATGCCGTTTTTGTTTTTGTTTTTTTTTTTAAATTGGGCTGTTTGGGGTTTTTGGTGGTTAGCTTTTTGAGTTCTTTATATATTTTCAATATTAGCCCTCTAAAGGATATAGGGTTAGTGAAGATTTTTTCCCCCAATCTGTAGGTTGCCAATTTGTCTTATTGACTATGTCCTTCCCCTTACAGAAACTTTTCAGTTTCATGAGGTCCCATTTATCAATTCTTGATCTTAGAGCATGAACCATTGAAATTCTGTTTACGAAATTTTCCCCTGTACCAATGAGTTCACTTTCCTACTTGAGCTTTGTGCCAGATGACTAATATGGGTATATTTTCATTCTTCTACTTACAGCCAGTTAGACCAGCACCATTTATTGAAGATGCTTTCATTTTTCCTTTGTATATTTTTGACTTCTTTGTCAAAGGTCAATTATCCGTAAGTGTGTGGTTATACTTCTCAGTCTTCAACTCTATTCTATTGATCAACGTGACTACCTCTGTACCGATACCGTGCAATTTTTACCACTGTTGCTCTGTAGGAAAGGTTGAGGTCATTCCCCCAGTCGTTCTTTTATTGTTAAGAATTATTTTCACTGAACAACAATATGAACTAACTAGTACCCTCAGAGCTCAACCACCAACCAAGCAGTACACATGGTGGGACTGATTGCTCTGGCAGTATGTGTATAGTAGAGGATTGCAAAGTCAATCATCAATGGGAGGAGAGGCCCTTGGCTCTGTGAAGTTTCTGTGCCCCAGTGTAGGGGAGTGCTAGGGCCAATAAGTGGGAGAGTATGGGGTGGCAAGCAGGGGGAGGGAGGAGGCAACAGGGGTTCCAGATGAATTTTAGAATTATTCTTTCCACATCTTTGAAGAATTGTGTTGGGATTTTGATGAGGATTTCATGGAATCTGGAGATTGCCTTTGACAGGATGGCCATTTGTACTATATTAGTTCTCACAATCCATGAACATGGGAGATCTCTCCATTTTCTGAGATCTTCAATTTTTTTCTTGAGATACTTGAAGTTGTTATAATATAGGTCTTTCACTTAGTTTGGTTAGAGTTACCCCAAGATATTTTATATTATTTGTGGCTACGGGGAAGGGACTTGTTTTCCTAATTTCTTTCTCAGCCTGTTTATCATTTGTATAAATGAAGGCTACTGATTTGTTTGAGTTAAACTTATAACTGGCCACTTTTACTGAAGTTGTCTATCAGCTGGAGAAGTTCTCTGGTAGAATTTTGGGGATCACTTATGTATATTATCACATCATTAACAAGTAGTGATACCTTTATTTCTTCTTTGCCAATTTGTATCCCCTTCATCTCTTTTTGTTGTCTTATTGTTCTAGCTATCACTTCAAGTTCTATATTGAATAGATACGTGAATAGTGGACATCCTTGTCCCTGATTTTAGTGAGATTGCTTCAAGTTTGTCTCCATTTAAGTTGACCTTTGCTGTTGGGTTGCAGTAAATTCCTTTTATTATGTTTCAGTATGGGCCTTGAATGCCTGATCTCTCCAGTACTTTTAACATGAAGGGGTGTTGTATTTTGTTATGTGCTTTTCTGCATCTAAGGAGATGATCATCATGTGATTTTTTTTCATGAATTACATTAATGGATTTTTATATACTGAACAAATCTTGCATCCTTGGGATGAAGCCTACTTGGTCATGGTGAATGATGGCTCTGCTGTGTTCTTAGATTCAGTTTGCAAGAATTTTATTGAGTGTGAATTCAATCATTTCATCAATATTCATAAGTGGCATTGGTCTGAAGTTCTCCTTTTTGGTTGTTTTTTTGTGTAGTTTAGTGAGAGTAATTGTGGCTTCCTTTGTGAAGACTGTAAAGACCATATCATATGATGGATAGCCGTCCAACATTAAATCGTGATGTAAAAGAGCAGAATTGATGATGTAAAGAATTAGATAATGTTAGAAAATAGTATGTGATACCAATTAGAGTGTGGTTGAGGGAGGTCAGTCTCTAAAGCACCAGAGAGACATGGAGTATTCTAATGAGGCTTGTAGAGATTAGGATGGTCATATACATATTAGTTTACCAGGATTGTCCAGACATTTGTCTCCAAACCATAACAATCAACACAACTCTGGTTTACAGTTAGTCACTAGGCCCATCGTGATGGCAAAGAACAGGACCCCAGCAAGCTGCTCAAGGTGGCATTATAGGTTTACAGCCAACATTAAGGAATGGTGTACATTGGGCTCTGTCTGGTCTGTGAGAAGAAAAACAGACCAGTGAATGAGTGTCCTGGCTGGATTTGGGGGCAGGTGCTGGTGGCTTTCCACTGTGACAGTATAAGTCCATACTCTCCATCTCTGTGTGTGTGTCCCACATCAAGGCCGTCAGGAATCTGGATGAGAGAGTGAAGTTATTTCTAGAAACCAAATTTCTGTAATTATGCCCATACAAGCAAGACAAGATGTAGACAAATTGGTGTTGTGTGCCTAACAAGATTGCTATTATACTTGTTTGAAAATACAGAATGTGTGAGAAAAGATGTAACACTTGGTGTGCTCTAGTACATCAAGTAAGTCCATGAAGAATATTGGACTACAAATTGTGTCTCACTTTTAAAAATAAGTCTCAAGTTTCAAAAATAAGTTTTGAGAGTATAATTCAATCATTTCATTTTTATTTCTCCCTCCTAATAAGTCTGTAAACTTGGGACAAATGGTTGAGGAACTTATTTAACAAATCACACCAAACCTGGCAGTCAGGTTCTCTTAGCAGACATCAGTCCTTCCTGCTGTGTGTGGCTGGCATACCTGACCCTCTAGCCAAGGGGTAGGGCTGCTCTTCTCTCACCTGTCATTCCCTATGCAATGCAATCATTTTGGTTACCTGCTCTTTTTAATCTACCACTAACCATCTTGATCTCTTTGGCTCTTGCTTCTCCCTTCCTTCCTCTCTCCACAAGGCTCAGGGTCATGTTCACTTTGTATTCTGCCAGATGTTCCTGGCTCTGGTTATATTCTCCCCTTCATGTATAATAAACTTTGTACTCCTCCATACCTAGGAGCAGTCATGTTCTTTCCTTTTTCTCTTCTTTTCTTTTTTTTTAATCCACCTCCCATTAACAGTTTCTTGCTTTAAAATTCATAGCCAGTTTTTCTTTTTAACTATTGTTACTGTTTGAATTTGACTGCAGTTGAGCTGCAGGAGTTGTCCATAACGCAGTTAGAAATCACTGCACTGGACATTGTATGTGTAACGGGATATGTAGACCAAGGGACCTGTGTCTTGAAAAAAGGAAAATGAGTGCTCTGGGAGACTAGAACGTTCTTTCAAATATAATTTCCCCAGACTAGGGTTCTGTCTGCACATAGGACAGAAGGGTAAATCTGGGAAAGCTTCAGCTATCTGAGGCATTTGCTCTGTGATCCCTCAGTAGAAAACCTGCTACTGTCTAGAGACACAGCTGAATTTTTGAAGCTAATGAGGGACTCTGGGAAAGCTTAACAATCAGGATCACCAGTGCATGGTAGTTTGCAGGTTCTTTCCAGGCTTTTCCTCAGACCCATCTGTAGCAGGCTGTCAGGAAGACCACAACCCATGGTGAATGTGGGGGTCAGGATCACCAGTCCAGGAGGAGCATGTGTGTTGGGCTAGCAGAGTCTTATCTTCTGGGAATGAGATGGACTGTGTGTCAGAAATATCAGAAATGTCATCAGATATTTCACTGATATTTTATGTTTTTTGTTTTGTTGTTTTTGTTTTTGATTTTGAAGACAAAGTATCCCTGTGTAGCCCTAGCTGTGGTGAAAGTAGGTTTGCGGACCAGGCAGCACTTGAATTTAGTAAACTATATGCCTCTCTACAAATTGCTGAGGTTAGATATGAGCCAAAATGCCTGACTTGTTTTGTTTTTATATTATTAGTTGATTGGCTAGGAATGTTAAGTTTTGTATATGTATACATATGCTGATGTGCTGAACTTCAGGCATATTTGGATTTTGAAACTTAACAGACAGTATATTATATTTCTCAGGCATTATTACTACCTGTAGAATTTGTTTTGAATTTTTGAATGAATACATTTTCCCTGTATTCATGAATATGTCTATCATGCTCCTAGTAGGCAGAAGATGGCCTCAAAACTCCTGAACTTGGTCCAATGGACAGTTATGCACCTCCATGTAAATATTGGCCTGGACTGAATGTATAATTATTTGTAGGAACTTGAGTGAAGACCTTTGAGTTCTTTCTAGTTCTTTTTAACTTTTTTGTTTGATTGATTGATTTTTGCAGGGGAGTTATTGCTTTAATATTTACCTATTGCTATATTGGAACTCATATTTTAGACCAGGCTGTCATCCACCTCAATGACAAACACCTGTGTATTCCTCCTGACTGCTGGGATTAAAGGCATGAGTGAATGCACCCAGTGTGTTCATCTTTTTTTTTTTTTTTTTTGTTAGTACTTATTCATACAATTTATCTGATGTGTGCTCAGCACTGTTGAACTGTTTCCTTGGGTGTTTTTATGTCTCCTAATTGACATTTCATGTAGAAGGCTTCATCCTACTCAAGGGTGCAGAAATGACAGAGGTGAGCTCATTCATTTTTGAGTTTCCTTCTGAAATGCCTTGATTACATTAGAGCATTTGTGTCAGGGCGCAAGTGGAGGAATAACCAGAATCATATGACTGTATTCTCAATGAAGTATTTATTTACAATGTTCTCAGCAATATAGTTTCTTACATACACATGTATGGGATATTCTAGGGTATAGTGACCTATGATGATGTGCATGTGAACTTCACTCAGGAAGAGTGGGCTTTGTTGGATCCTTCTCAGAAGAGTCTCTACAAAGATGTGATGCTGGAGACATATAGGAATCTTGCTGCTATAGGTAAGGCAGTGAATTTCCTTTCACTTTTTAAAATGTATGGACAACTCTTTCTTTGTTATTGTTATTTTTTTTTTTGTAATTTCAGTTGAAAAGGATGATGAATGAGGGCAATAATCAATTATGGTTCTAAAGTTCACTGAAGTTAGTGTCTTAAATTTTATGTAACTTCCAGTCATATAACATAAATTTTTTGGTAATATATTTTAGGCTGCATTTGGGAAGATGATAATATTGAAGAACATCTTCAATGTTCTACAAGATATGAAAGGTAATATTCACATGCAACCTGTTAAGAATAGGTTTTATAAGAAATCTGAATATATCCTGAGAGTGTTAAAGAAAAGCAACATGGGTTAAAAAAGGGACTTTAAGTTATGGATGATTATTACATTTTCACAAAATGATGTACAACAATGTTAGGTATCTAATTTGTGTTTGCCAGACATTCCTCTAAGTACAAAGACAAGGAAATAATGCTTTAACAGATCTCACCATTTGAACCACAGACTAATAGAGTTATTTTGTAGAACTACAAGTGTGGTTAATCTCTAACCCCTTACATATTGCAAAAGATATAGACATTGAATAGGTGATAAGGATGTGTCTAAAAGTTTCTAATAAGCATATACTAAAGCCGGTGTCAATCATATAGTTGTAATCATATTACCAAATTTCGTGGGATGGACAGTTTATGAGAGTCAGGAAAGCTGTTTTGGAGAAACCTTAATCCCTATACCATTTATTTTTAAATAGGGTTGCCATTAGTTACACTGGATACAAGCCATGTGAACATAGGAGTATTGAAATAAGCAAAAACCTCTCCCTCTTCTAGCACAATGAGAAGTTATGTAGTACTCCCCACTTTGAGTAGGCTTCTAAATGTACTAAAAGCTTACAAATAATTAGTTTTCCAATGTTATTGGGGATATTTACAAAAACCACACAATGGAAAATTGCTGTGAGTACTAGGTATTTGCAAGTTCTTCTGTTTGCCTTGATAGTGTTACATGATACCAAAAATTATGAATAAAATCAGTGTGGTAAAGCTCTGAGTTCTTCCTGTTCTCTTCAAATATGTGAACAAACTCATTTAGAAAAAGGATGCCATAAATGTGAACTGTGTCATCAATGTTCTTCTTATCCCATGCATCTTCAAAGATGCAAAAGGACTGACAATGAAGGGGAGGAACTACATGGATGTAAACAAAGTGATAATAGATTAAGATCAGGTTCTTCTTTACAATTAGACTAAATTGTAAAACTTATTCACAGAGATGAAAAGATTCATCTGTGTTTTGAATGTGAGAAAGCTTTCACATATGCCATTTATCTTTGCAGGCATGAAAGAAGTCATATTGAAGAGCAACCCTCTCAGTTTATTCAGTGTGGGAAAGCCTTTGCATTCCAGAGTCATACCCAAAGACATGAAAGAATTTATCCTGTAGAGAAACCCTATGAAGATATCCCACATTTTGAAGCCTTTGCATATCACAGTAGTCTCCAAATACATAAAACAACAGTTGCTGGAGAGAACACCTATGAGTGTAACCAATGTGGTAGAAATTCTGTATTTCACAGTTCTCTTCAAAGCCATAAAAGGGTTCATACCGGAGAGGAACCTTTTGAATGTAATCATTGTGGGAAAGTCTTTGCACAAAACCATCCTCTCCTAAGACATAAAAAAATATGTACTGAACAGAAACCTTATGAGTGTAGCCAATGTGATAAACACTTTGCATGTCTGAAAGGTTTATTATATCACAAAAGAAAACATATAGGAGAGAAAACCTATGAGTGTCATCAGTGTAATAAAGCCTTTATAGTTCACAGTCATCTTCAAGTACATAATGGAACACATACTAGAGAAAAACCCTTCCAATGTACCCAATGTAGTAAAGCCTTTGCAACAATTGGTTATCTTCAAATACATAAAAGAACACATACTGGAGAGAAAGCTTTTGAGTGTAACCAATGTGGTAAAGCCTTTGCAAGAAACAGTCATCTTCAAATACATAGAAGAACACACACTGGAGAGAATCTTTTTGAATGTAACCAATGTGATAAAGCCTTTGCAACAAACAGTTGCCTTCAAAGACATAGAAGAACACATTCTGGAGAGAAACCTTTCAAATGTAACCAATGTGATAAAGCCTTTGCAAGAAGCAGTCATCTTCAAATACATAGAAGAACACATACTGGAGAGAAACCTTTCAAATGTAACCAATGTGGTAAAGCCTTTGTAACAAACAGTCATCTTCAACTACATAGAAGAACACATACTGGAGAGAAACCTTTTGAATGTAACCAATGTGGTAAAGCCTTTGCAACAAACAGTTGCCTTCAATTACATAGAAGAACACATACTGGAGAGAAACCTTTCCAATGTATCCAATGTGGTAAAGCCTTTGCAACAAAGAGTTGCCTTCAAAGACATAGAATAACACATTCTGGAGAGAAATCTTTTAAATGTAACCAATGTGGTAAAGACTTTGCAAGAAACAGTCATCTTCAACTACATAGAAGAACACATACTGGAGAGAAACCTTTCAAATGTAACCAATGTGGTAAAGCCTTTGCAAGAAAAGGTCACCTTCAACTACATAGAAAAACACATACTGGAGAGAAAACTTTTGAATGTAACCAATGTGGTAAAGGCTTTACAACAAATAGTTATCTTCAAGTACATAGAAGAACACATACTGGAGAAAAACCTTTCAAATGTAACCAATGTGGTAAAGGCTTTGCAACAAACAGTGGCCTTCAACTACATAGAAGAACACATACTGGAGAGAAACCTTTTGAATGTAATCAATGTGGTAAAGCCTTTGCAACAAACAGTCGTCTTCAAATACATAGAAGAACACATACTGGAGAGAAACCTTTCAAATGTAACCAATGTGGTAAAGCCTTTGCACAAAACAATCATCTCCTAAGACATAAAGGAATACATACAGGAGAGAAACCTTTTGAATGTAACCACTGTGATAAAACCTTTGCAACAAACAGTGCCCTTCAAGTACATAGAAGAACACATACTGGAGAGAAACCTTTTGAATGTATCCGGTGTGATAAAGCCTTTGCACAAAACAGTAATCTTAAAAAACATGGAAGAACACATATTGGATAGAAACCCTAAGAGTGTCATCAATGTGCCAAAGCCTTTTCAAGTGGATCTGGTCTCATACATCATAAAATAACACATAACACACACAGGAGAGAAACCCCATGTATGTAATCAATGTTTTTAAGACTTTTTTGTCCTTGTATAATAACTGCATAGTATTCCATTGTATAAATGAAACATTTTCTTTACAAATTCATCTTTTGAGGGTTATCTGGATGGTTTCCAGTTTCTGTTCTTCCAAATAAAGCTCCTTAACCCAATCACAAAAGAACACACATGGTATCCATTCTCTGATAAGTGGATATTAGCCCAGAAAATCGGAATACACAAAGTACAAACCACAAACCGTGGGAAACTCAAGAAGAAGGAAGACCAAAGTATGCTTACTTCATTCCTTCTTAAACAGGGGAACAGAATACCCATGTAAGGAGTTGTAGAGACTAACTATGGAGCAGAGAATAAAGGAAGGACAACTCAGAGACTACCCCACCTGGGAATCCTTCCCATATTCAATCATCAATTCCTGACACTATTGTAGATGCCAGCAAGTGCTGGATGACAGGAACCTAATATAGCTGTCTCCTGAGAGGCTATGACAGTACCCAACTAGTACAGAAGTAGAGGCTCACAGCCATCCATTGGACTAAGTACAGGGTCCCCAATGAAGGAGCTAGAGAAAGGACCCATGGAGCTGAAGGGTTTGCAGCCCCTTAGGATGAACAACAATTTGAACTAACTAGTACCCTCAGAGCTCCCAGGGACTAAAACACCAACCAAAGAGTACACATAGTGTGACTAATGGGTCCAGCAGCAGATGTATAGCACAGGATGGCCAAGTTGGTCATCAGTGGGAGGAGAGTCCCTTGGCCCTGTGAAGGTTCTATGCCCAAGTGTAGGGGAATGCCAGGGCCAGGAAAGCAGGAGGGTGTAGGGTGGTGAGCAGGGGTAGAGGGGATGTAACAGGGATTTATTTTAGTTTTATTTTATTTTATTTTATTTTATTTTTTGGAGGGGAACCTGCGAAAAGAGATACTGTAAAAGAAGAAAACATCTAATAAAAAAAAACAAAAAAAACAAAACAAAAAAACCAAATAAAGCTCCTACGATCACAATAATGCCGGTGTCCTGTGATATTGTAGAACACAGGTGGATATATGCCCAGCACTTGTATGGCTGTGTCATGAGTAGAATTATTCCCAGTTTTCTGAGAAACTGCCAAATTAATTTCCAGAGAGGTTGTTCAAGTTTTCACTCCCAGCAGCAATGGAAAAGTGTTCTCTTTGCTCTGCATCCTTGCCAGCATGTGCTGTCCCTTGAGTTTTTTATCTTAGCTATTCTGATGGGTGTAAGGTGGAATATCAGTGTCACTTTTATTTGCATTTTCTTGATGACTAAGTATCTATGAAATGAAAGACACACACACACACACACATTCAATTTTTTATTTTTAATTTGTCATTTGGCTCAGTAGCTGGGCACACCTAAGGCTCCTATGGCTAGCATGCCTCTCCACCCTAGTACTACTGACTCAACACCTCTAAATCTGTCCTCAGCTTAGTTGCCTGGTTACTTTACTCCTGACTCAACACATCTGAATCTGTTCTCAGCTTAGTTGTCTGGTTACTTTCTATGAAGTCAATTTACCTTTCTGCGTAAGATGCTTTTGGATGCCCCTTAATGCTCCATTTTCCCTTTGCACATACATTGTAGATGATCCCCTCTACAGCCCCAAGTCTGCTTCATCTCTGTCCTCCTGGGGCATGGCATATCACTCTGTCCTCTCTGCATCCTACCCATGTAACTCTAAATGTCCCACCACAAGCTCAGCCATTGGTTGTTGGCATCTTCATTGATGGATCAAAAGTCAAGTGGTGATAGACGTTTCATATTTGGACACAGAGATTCCTGATTAAATGAAAGCATTAGAACCAATAGCCTACATGGGTGGAAGTAGATACAGAGACACACAGTGAAGTGTTAGAGTTAAGGTGAGTCTTGTGGGAAATTGGGGGAAGGATTGAAGAGGAAGAA
>JADRCD010177346.1:8186-19677 GCA_019843815.1 Montemys delectorum
GTGCCTCCCAGCACCATGGCCTCTCAGTGCCTCCCAGCACCATGGCCCCTCCATACACTTATTCCGATTCTTCCTTTATATACAGTGGGAATCCAGGGCGTCTTTAAAAGAAAGGAACCAGAGGAAGCTACTTCTCATAAGGATGTCTTCTCTGATCCCTGTTACTTAGAGAGGTAATTCAGGTACTTTCCTAACATTGAGGAGAAAAGAAAACAACTCAAAAAGCTTTTTAGTAAACTTTGAAAGTATAATCAAATATTAAATTTTTTACAATTAATTAATTAATTCATAATTACTTAAGAATTTTACATTCATTGAAAGGAACAATACTACTTTAACTATGTACTTGAAATAAAAGGATATATTTTTACAGAAAATGAGTTTTGAAAGAAAGGACTAGAAGGGTTGCATTTGAACAGGCAGACTTATAGAGAAAACATGTTTTTGATGATAGGGTATCTGGACACTTCCAGAATCTAGGGAGGAAACTGATGCGCCA
The DNA here is from genome assembly GCA_019843815.1 of Montemys delectorum. NCBI lineage: Eukaryota > Metazoa > Chordata > Mammalia > Rodentia > Muridae > Montemys > Montemys delectorum. The sequence continues at coordinate 8,686 of JADRCD010177346.1, forward strand.
GACAAGCTTCTGGGATCAAAAAAGAGAACACAGCTGCCATTGGCACACGGACAGAGCTAGAATAGGAGAGAAGAAAGCTCTTTAGTATGTCGTGAGTGAGCTTGCTTTATGAGAGTTTTTTTAAAATTACCCAAGATGCTAGACCTCAAGAAAAAAACAGGAATTCAAGTACACTAAAGTGAGTATTTTTCAGTTGCTGCTGGTAAAATGAAGACTGCAGCACCCTCACAGGGAGAGATTTTCTGAATAAGGGTCTCTGAGACTTGAAAAAAAAAAAGCACCTCTAGGAAAACAAAAGCCCAAGAATGCACAACGAATAACGCAAGAAAGAGCTTGGACCAGACAGAGAAACACGGGACTACAAACACGAAGTCCAGCACTTGAAAAGCTGAAGCAAGAGAACTGTGCCTCATGGAGACCATGTCCCAAGAAACAAAGAAACAAACAACAAAGAGTTCTGGGGAAATGGCCCTATCTGTTAAATGACTGCTATCCAAGCAGGAAGACCCAGGTTTAGACCCTTAACACACAGCAATAAAGAATGGGTGTGGTAATCTGTGTTTGAGTACAGGGACCTGGGGAAGTAGGGCCAGGAGAATTTCTGGAGCTCTCTGTCAAGTTAGCCTAGAAGAATTGGTGACCTACAGATTCAGTACGACACTCTACCTCATTAATTAATTAACAATTAATAAGATTGAGGAATGCATCTGATATCAGCCCATTGCCTCTACATGTGCTCACATATCTTTAGAAATTTAACTTGGAAATACTTAAGAGCATATATTTTAGGGAATTTAATACCTTATATTTTAGAGAACTTGAAGCCCAACATCAAATGTAGTTGGGGAGAATATACACAAACACTGTCAGACTCTTTGGCTGCTATGATCATCTGATTCCATGATGTTTCCTAGGTTGTGAATAAGAAAAAAGTCTATATAAGAACATTTCTATTTTTTCTACATTTTACATAGACAAATTATAGTTACTATTATATTAAAACATAGCTTTCCTTTTAATTTTTTGTGCATTAAAATTTATTAATTTTGCTTTTTTAAATTAGCTTGCAAGCTAGTAGATTTCCACATGGGATTTTGAAGCACATTTCATTTTGGTTGATTTTGTTCCCCTTGCTGTCTTCTCCCTGTTTCCTCCTCTTCTGTTGGTCTTCTGTATTTCCCTTCCACATTGTTCCACTGTCTTCCACTTTCCTTTTTTAAAGTTCTTCTTTTCTAATCACATGGTCCCCTTTGCAGTTTTCTCCCTTTTACCCATGTCTACACCCACTTGGATATGCATATTTAACTAGGAATTAACATAAGAGACAGCATATGGCATTTGTCTTTCTGTGCCAAGTTTACCTGCTTAACATCACAGTCTCTGCAAATCTATAATTTAATTTGACTTTCCCAATGAACAAAATTTCGTTGTGTATATGTACCAAGTTTTCATTCTTTCTTGTTACTTGATGAACATCTAGGCTGATTCATTTTCCTAACTATTTTGAGTGCAGCAGGATTGAACATGGATATGCAAGTATCTCTCTAGTAGGACGTACTGTCCTTAGGGTTCAACCCAGGATCAGTATAGCTGAGTCACATGGTGATTCTACTTTTAATTTTTAGAGACACAACCAGCCTGATTTCCTTGGTGACTGCACCACTTGACATTCCTCACCAGCATTTGTTGTCCTCTGATTTCTTAATGAAGGTCATTAAGCCCAGAGTGAGAGAAATGACAAAGTAAGTTAACTTGCATTTCTTTGATAGCTATGGAAGCTGAACACTTTAAAATTATTTATTAGCCATTCACATCTCTCTTTTTTGATAAATGTCAATTTAGATCTTTGGTCCATTTATTTATTAGTAGAGTTTTCTGTGGTTAACTTTTGAAATCCGTTACATACTTTAGATACTAATCCTGTGACTGAAGTATACCTAGAGAATATTTTTGCCCTTTCTATAGGCTCTGTGGATAGCATCTTTACTGTGCAGAACATTTTAATTTCATGTAATCACACTGGCCGATTTCTTCCGTGCTATATTTCTTTTCTTTAAAGAGTCAGTGGTTGGAATGAGTCCATCTACTCTTATTCTACTCTAGTTGGAATCTTTCAAGTCATTTTACTTGCCAGATGCCTGCTTGGCAGAGTATTAAAAGCTGTTCCCTGTTAGAGCCGCCCTAAGAGATAAGGTGAAGATAGGGTCAAAATGGAAATGACCACAGATAAAAAACGGGGTGGGCTTGTGCTCTGCTCAAAGTCACTAACTAAAAAGGAAACGATTAAACATAATGTAGTAAATTAGAAGATGTTTGATCACAACCCACAACAGACACTTATTTAACATTGTTATTTAATGTAATAATGGGTAAATACCAGGAGAAATTGAGAAACCATCATGGAAAACAATAACTCACTCTCAAAATACTGTGGCTATGAAAAGAAAATCTATGGCCAGAAGGACTGGTCAACATGCAGGGTAGCATTGTATAATAATTGTCCTTTCTCATAGGTGATGTCCAATCAAACATCAGTCACTGAATTTCTCCTCCTGGGAGTGACAGACATACAAGAATTAAATCCTATTCTCTTTGCTATTTTCTTCACCATCTACTTTGTCAATATAACTGGGAATGGAGCCATCCTGATGATTGTCATCTTGGACCCAAGACTCCACTCACCTATGTATTTCTTCCTGGGAAACCTAGCATGTCTAGATATCTGCTTCTCCACTGTGACACTGCCAAAGATGCTGCAGAACCTCCTCTCCACGAACAAAGCAATTTCCTTCTTGGGATGCATAACTCAGCTTCATTTCTTCCACTTCCTGGGTAGCACTGAGGCTCTGCTGCTGCCAGTGATGGCATTTGACCGCTTTGTGGCTATCTGCAGACCACTCCACTATTCTGTCATCATGAATCACCAACTCTGTATTCACATGACTGTTACTATCTGGATCATGGGCTTTTTCCATGCCTTGCTTCACTCTGTGATGACATCTCGTTTGAGCTTCTGTGGTCCCAATCATATTCATCATTTCTTCTGTGATGTTAAGCCATTGCTGGATCTGGCGTGTGGAAACACTGAGCTCAACCTTTGGCTGCTCAATACAGTCACAGGCACCATTGCCCTCACTCCCTTTTTTCTGACATTTCTCTCCTATTTCTACATCATCACCTATCTTTTCCTCAAGACCCGTTCTTGCAGCATGCTCCACAAAGCACTGTCTACTTGTGCCTCTCACTTCATGGTTGTTATTCTGCTCTATGTTCCAGTTCTCTTCACGTACATCCGTCCTGCCTCAGGCAGCTCTCTGGATCAGGACAGAATCATTGCCATCATGTATAGTGTGGTCACCCCTGCTCTCAATCCACTCATCTACACCTTGAGAAACAAGGAAGTGAGGAGTGCATTGCATAGGAAGGTGAGAAAATGGCTCTGACTTCAAGAAATATAAAAACTCTGCTGAGGTGTAAATAACCAGGCAATAAAAAAATTAAGGTATATTTCTAAAATGAAGATATGTTCTTATGAATAGTAGATGTGCACATATATTACTGAACAAATTGAATGATGTCAAATATATCTGATGGTATTGATCTTTTTATTTCAATTTCTTTTTTATTAGATATTTTCTTTATTTATATTTCAAATGTTCTCCCCTTTCCTGGTTTCCCCTCTGAAATACCCCCTACTCTTCCCCCTTCCCCTGTTCACCAACCCTCCCTCTCCTGCTTCCTGGACCTGACATTCCCCCACACTGGGCATAGAGCTTTCGCAAGACCAAGGGCCTATCCTCCCACTGAAGACCAAGTAAGCCATCCTCTGCTACATATGCAGCTGGAGCTGTGAGTCCCACCATGTGTACTCTTTGGTTGGTGGATTAGTCCCTGGGAGCTCTAGGGGTACCGGTTAGTTCATATTGTTGTTCCTCATATGGGGCTGCAAACCCTTCAGGTCTTTGAGTCCTTTCTCTAGCTCTTTCATTGGGGACTGTGTACTCAGTCCAATGGATGGTTGTGAGCATCCACTTCTGTATTTGTCAGGCACTGGCAGAGCCTCTCAGGAGACAGCTATATCAGGCTCCTGTAAACAAGTACTTCTTAGCATCCACAATGTCTGGGTTTGGTGATTGTATATGGGATGGATCCCCAGGTGGGGCAGTCTCTGAATTGTCCTTCCTTCAGTCTCTCCTCCAACTTTGTCTCTCCAACTCCTTCCCTGGGTATTTTGTTTCCCCTTCTAAGAATCAATGTATCCGCACTTTGGTCTTCCTTCTTCTTGAGTTTCTTGTGGTTTGTGGATTGTACTTTGCATATTCCATATTCCGAGCTTCTGGGCTAATATCCACTTATCAGAGAGTGTATACCATGTGTGTTCTTTTGTGATTAAGTTACCTCACTCAGGATGACATTCTCCAGGTCCATCCATTTGCCTAAGAATTTCATAAATTGATTATTTTTAATAGCTGAGTACTACTCCGTTGTATAAATTTACCACATTTTCTGCATCCATTCCTCTGTTGAGGGACATCTGGGTTCTTTCCAGCTTCTGGTATTGATCCTTTAAAGTAATGAAAATTTAATTTGTGGGAATTTAATCATAAAATTCATTTCCTGAATTTGATTTTGGCACATCAGTTGATAGCACTGACTTTAAACTTACTGTAATGTGTCTTGTATGTACCTGGGTATAGAAATTTGTGTATACTACCCATGGCTAGAATACCTAGTACTTACACTTGTGCATCTTTCAACTCATATTGTTTGGATGGATATCATTATGCTTGCTTAATTTGAAGAATTATTAAAACTATGGTTTATCAATTGGAAATCTTGTTGCAAATCATGAATGAACTGCTAAAAATTTCAGAGACAAAACATTTCTTTTTCTAATTCTGTTTCTGTTCATTTTGGGCTGTTGGTAGTAAGTGGATAAGTTTTTAATTTAAAAATTTTATTATTGACTATTATTTTTGAGATGAGGTCTCCTGTAGCTCAGGCTGGCCTTGAATTCCTCATGCTCTTGCATCCAACTCTCAATTGCTGGGATTATAGGTCTGTATCTGCCACACCAGCCTGGTGCCAATTAAGAGGAGGCACAGAGTAGGATTCTGCTGTGGTTTTAAAGACTGATTGTCTTCAGACATTCTAGCTCTCTAACTATACTGAAATTCAGATAATAACTTCTAAAACACCCCAAAAACTTTCTTGCTCTGCGGATTAAAAGCCCCTGGTTTAGGCAACTAAAACCTGTAGTCTAACATCGGGGATGGATTAAGTAAAAAAATTAATTGCTTGAGCCTTTTCCCTGTTGTCCAGATGCCTCTTGTCAAGCTAGGGGGGATTTTGGAGCAATAAACTACTTTTGAACCAGGAGAAGAGAATAATGCTCACAGAAGGAAAAACTTTCACATAAGCAAATATGCATAAACTCACATAAATTCATATATAGATTCCTTCATGCACATTTATACATTTCCATTCAAACCAGTTGGGACCAATATGCATACATTATCACATTTACATACTTACACACACACATGCATACATTCTCACAATTCCGTACTTCACACACACACATCCATACTTACATATACATTTGGAGCAAATGACCAAGCACTAGTACAGAAAGAACTCACTTATTCTGGGTGAAAATTGAGCTCCAATCTTTATTGTATTGAGAAAGAAAAAGTGTCTACACTTTTATTGCTAGATGAATTAAACCCAAGTCTGTAAGAAGAAAGCTCTGTTCTCTTTGTTAAGTCTAAGCCTGCTTTGTTATTAAGAAAAGACCTGTTCTGCTTCTTCTGCCCTCTCTGCAGCATCTTCTTTTTCCCTTTTTTTCCTCTGCATTCTGTGTATTGCTCTCTACATTTGTTGTTACCTAGAGTTTCTAAGTTATTCCACTCTCCTTCCATTCTCCTTCTAATCTTGCTCTCTCCTCCTGCTCTGATAGCACAGTAACGCTTTAGCTATCAATGCCTTTTCTCCCAGTGATATGTCTTTACTGTTAAGTTCTTCTTGAGTCCAGTTCTGTCTAAAACATTCTCTTGTGTCTGGATTTAAAAACAAAATTAATCCTCAGTTCTATTCTAAAAAGCTCTGCTCAGATCTGTCTTTAAAAAAAAAAAAAAAAAAGTATTCTGTCTAAAAAGTTCTCCTCAGCTCAGTTGACTCTTTTCTTTGTCCTCAAGCACTTAAACATCTTTCGGAATACATGATCACATGGTAAAAAGTTCATCACAAGTTCGCACCTAAAATCAAATTGTAAATCCAATAAGAAGTTTACAACAGTAAACATCATTTCATGCATACCCAAATACACTCATATCATTACATGCATATCCATTAGGAGTATTTATCTAGCTAAACATTCATCACCTGTGACAGCTTCACAGGTTCATTGAGAGGTGAAAACCATAACTATTACTGAAGTTTTGCATAGAAAGTCTGGTTAGTATCTAGAAGCAATTAACAGGTGACACATGGTGAGACTGACAGAGTTCTCATTGCAGTGTTGGCTATCAGAAAGGACCTAATAGCAGTCTCACTATAAAAGAGCTTAATAAATACTGATGAAATTTTAGGAATTCTTGAAGGATCATCATTAAGAATTAAGAAATCGTCCTAAGGGGCTGCAAACCCTTCAGCTCCTTTGGTCCTTTCTCTAACTCCTTCATTGGGGACCCTGTACTCAGTTCAATGGATGAACTAACCAGTACTCTCAGAGCCCCCAGGGACTCAACCACCAACCAAGGAGTGCACATGGAGGGACTGATTGCTCTGGCAGCATGTGTATAGTAGAGGATTGCAAAGTTGATCATCAATGGGAGGAGAGGCGCTTGGCCCTGTGAAGGTTCTGTGCCCCAGTGTAGGGGAATGCCAGCGCCAATAAGTGGGAGAGGGAGGAGTGGCAAGCATGGGGAGGGGGAAGGCAACAGGGGTTTGTTCCTATTGTTTTTTTGGTTTTTTTTTTTTTTTGGAGGGGAAACTGGGAAAGGAGAAATCATATGACATGTAAATAAAGAAAATATCTAATAAAAAAAGAATTAAGAAGCCATCTGTTTATATAGCATCACCACAAGACAGTACATCTTTGTAGATCTGCCGAGATCTGCTCAAAAGGTAGGCTTAATACCTAATGATTGCCATATATGTTTAATAATAAAGATAAAGCATGTTAATAGCAGGAATCTTTATTAAAATGATTTTCTCCTGGGCCTTGCCTATGGCAACAAATTTGTTGTGGATTATTATTATCCAGGCAGATCATATCAGGAAGATCTCCTACTAGTTATTAGCTTGTGCTATGATGGCTCCTGACACACACCTAGCTTTATAAACAGTTTAGATGATATATTTCATTAAGTAAACATATCAAATGTATATAAGCAGAAGGATGTTGAAATATTTTACATCTGACTGTCTATACTCTGCAAAATCTGGTTAGTAATTTCTCTTTTCCCACCAACACTCTGAGTGTTGAGTAGCCTTAGCTACCAGTGTTCAAGTTGGAATACAGTCCAAGGGGAGGGTGCTTCTTGTGGTTAGATTTTTTCAAGCCTATTTTATTTGTCAAATATCTTTATTTAATATTTACATGCGTATAATGTGTTTGTATCCAATCCACCCACTATTCCCTGTTCTCCAACTCCTCCTATATACCCTTCATGTTTACCATAAAACTTCCTGTGCTTTCTCTGGTGAAGAAGATGTTTGTACACAAACATGTACATGTCTATGTGCAAAATGTTTCCTGGACACTAGAATGAGAATGCAGCTGTGTGCATGAACTCACAATGCCTGGGACTGAACACACAAGTCTTTCACAAGTTAAGCCAGACAGAATTCCATGAATTTGCACCCCTAGCTGAAGAGCTTGGGCAGAAAATAGCTACTGAAACAAGAGTCTTTTTTCTTCAGGAATGTGGACTATGCTCTAGTATATGAGTGCACACATATGCACATAAATGCATTCAGTGACTATTCAGTGAGATTTTTTTTAATGAAACCCATAAAGTCCATAGTCTTACCCCTCCGAACAAACAAAACAACGAAACATATTTTTAAAAAAATAAACTTTAGGGTGGAAAATATCTTTAATCTTGTACAAAGGTGAAAGGCTCTCTCCCTCAGTTCCAGCAAGTGGGCAACAAGGCTGCAGAAACTGTGCCTGAGTAGGAAAACCCTTTGGTGATGAGCTAGGGCAGGTCCTATGGCGATGGTCACCACTGTTAGGTGCTCCAACCAGCAAAACCCTTCCTGCAGAGCCAGAATTCCACATAGTTGTGATCTAAAGATTCGAAGTGTTTCTCAGAATCATTTAGTAAATGTGTCTATTTTCTTACTATCTTGCTATTTCAGTTTGGATTCCATCCAAGTAACAATAATGGTTTCTGAATGAAAGACGGCAGCACCTTTATCAAACTTTGCTTTTCAAATTAATGCTATCAAATTTTACTTTACGACCTTTTTGAGGGACTGCAGAGTTGATGTATGGGTTAAAAGCACTGGCTGCTTTGGCAGCTGGATGTGATTCAGTTCCAAGCACCGACATGGTGACTCACAACTGCCTGTAATTCATTTCCAAGGCATCTGATACCCTCTTCTGGCCTCCTGGATAAGTGTGGTTTACAGACAAACATGCAGACAATGCTCTCCTCCCTTCCTCACACATGCAAACAACAACAATAAAATCTCTTGAAAACATTTTAGATTTTATTTTAAAAAAGAAAAAGAAAATTCATTGAGGTGTAGTTTTTGCTTCTATTCAAATTGCCCAGGTTGTGTGAGGGGTAATTAGTTATTTGTTTATTTATGCCTTTATGGGTTATTTTTGCAGGGTTACCAGGTGAAGCTGGATGCCTCCACTCACATCCCTGGGAAATTTTCTCATTTTCAGAAAAGCTAGCTGTGGTTCTTAATTTAGGTAACATCAGGATTCCTGCTCGGTGGTGCATGATGCACACCTACATACTGTGCGCAGTGAAGGTTTCATGTCTCCAAATGCTCTTGAAGACCTTTGTTTAAAATGACCTTTAAAAAAACTTTTGATTGATTCTCATGAGTTTCACATTATGCATCCAAATCCTCATCACCATCCTTCATATCTACTCATTGCCCTCACTACTTACATACCAAATAAAACACCACCACCACCACCACCCCACACACACACCATACACATACACACAAGCATAGAAAACATCTCATCATGGAAGCTGTAGTATGCACAGTGTGTCCCACAGTATATCACTCTGTCCACACATCTTCACTTGCATGTTCATTGCAAGGAGTCATTGGTCTGCTTCTAGGTCTCTGGCTTCTAAGACACCATCAATATTGGATCCTCACTGGGTCTTCTCCTCGTTATCCTGCTTTTGCCTTGTGTGTTGGAGATGCTGGAACTTTGGATCAGGACTGATCCTTTCACACATCTTAATTGTTTGTACGTGTCCACATAACTTCACTTACATGTTCATTGCAATGAGTCATTGGTCTGCTTCCAGGTCTCTGGCTTCTGTGACATCATCAATATTGGATCCTTACTGGGTCTCCTCCTGGTTATTCTGTCATTGCCCTGTGTGCTGGAGATCCTGCAGCTTTGGATCAGCAGGACTTGTCCTTTCACACGTCTTAACTGTTTGTACATGGTAGAGATTTTGGAGTTGGCCATCTCAGAGCCTTGGATCTGAGCCTGGGTGAAGCTGGGCTGGTGAATGCAACATCAGGGTAAGCTCTCCAGCCTTGCACTGCTTAAGCCAACCCAACAACTTCTGTAGGACGCAGGGTCAGTTCTGGAATGATGCCCTCTGGAGCAGCTCACTTGCACTCATACATCCAGCCAACTCCACTGTACAGCCCAGTCAAGGCACAGTGCCTACTCTACCAATTGCTGAATCCTGTGAGCGCATGCCTCATCCATGCCAACTCATGCAGGGCTAGCTCTACTGTGCAGCCCAGACAAGGTACAAGGCTAGTGCCTGGCATCCTCCAGCTGATGGGAGGCAAGGCCAGGTCAACTGTGCTCTTGACCAGAGAGAGAGCTCTTCCAACTGCCGTAGGTGAGGACAGTGGGACAGTAGACAACATCCATGCTACCCAAGCCACCTCACAGCAGAGGATGGACGGGCCAGTTCTCTAATGCACTTGCCCTTCGGAATGGATCACTCTGCCCTATCCACAGCTCTACTGACTAAGGTCAACTGCAGGGCCTGCTCTCCCAAGTGTTACAGGTGCTGAGAGAGAGGAGGAGGATATCAACTCCATTCACACCCTACCTAATGGTAGAGGAATGGTGGTGCCAGCTCTCCCAGCCTCATACCCACAAGACTGTATTCCTGTGCTGTCCAGGCTAGGTATACTATCCACTCTCCCCAGTGCTGCAGCTGGTGAGGGGCTAATCCCTTTTTATGACCCCATAGGCAGCCTCAAGAATTGTACCTGTACCACCATACAACACACTACTGGTTGTAGGATCAGTTCTCCCACAATCATGTTTTCAGGGCCAGCTCTCCCACAATCGTGTTTTCAGGGCCAGCTCACTCCCACCCTCACCACCAGAGACAGCTCCACTGTGCTTTCCGGCAAAGGTTCAGGGCCTGCTCTCCCAAATGCAACTGCTGCTGAGACTTGGGGTCACTTCTTAAAAACACTGCAACTACTGAGGGGCAGGGCAACTTCTGCACAGCTACTAAAAATCTAAATGGTACCTTGCCGCTGCCCTGACCAGGGATATCCCTGTGTTCTCTAGTGATAGTATAGACCATGGACACTGACGCCACCTCCTGCTGCTGCTTGTCAAGGATCCAGTCATGATCCTCAATAGCAGCTCAGGCTTGCACCTCATCAAGGCCCCATTGTGGCAGGACTGGCCATTCACAACAGATCACTTCTCTCCACCCTTGAGCCTCCAGTTTAATCTCTCTTCATAATGCACACGTTGCTCCACTCCTTTTTCTCTTCCACCTGTCTACCACATACTTGCAC
>JADRCD010177347.1:0-19373 GCA_019843815.1 Montemys delectorum
TGGCTCACAATCATCTGGAATGGGATCTGATGCCCTCTTCTGGTGTGTCTGAAGATAGCTACGGTGTACTCATATACATAAAATAAATACATAACTCTTTAAAAATAAATAAATAAAAACTATGAAGCCAGGGGCATGGTTCAGTGGTAGAGCTCTTGTCTAGAATCCCCCAGTGAGGGGCTGGGGGCATGCCTGAGTGGTAGAGCCTCTGCCTAGAATCCCCCAATGAGGGGCTGGGGGCGTGGCTCAGTGGTAGAGTTCTTGTCTAGAATCCCCCAGTGAGGGGCTAGGGGCGTGGCTCAGCGGTAGAGCCGCTGCCTAGAATCCCCCAGTGAGGGGCTGGGGGCGTGGCTCAGCGGTAGAGCCCCTGCCTAGAACCCTGCAGTGAGGGGCTGGGGGTGTGGCTCAGTGGTAGAGGCCTTGTGCTGAGGATGTTTACAACCCTCTGCCACTTATAGGAAGACCTGGAACAACTGTGAATGTTGGTGGGCTCTTGGAGCCAGTATCTACCCCAAGTAATGAAGGGCAGCTGCCCATCCCTCCCCCGCAACGTGGGTCCTGTAACACAAGCATGCATGGTGTTTACGATCATGCCAGACATACAGTAACCGCTCAGTAAAACACAAACTCAATCCTTCCACAAATATCGAATGAGTACCTACTGGGTGCCAGTCTTGTTACAGGTGTTGAGAGAGTTTAGTTACCAAAAATCAGCTAAGTTCCTGTGTTTGTCGGGGATCAATGAGGCAAATGTAGAACCAGCTGGGGCTGGGCTCAGTGGGTAGAATGCTTGCCTAAAAGCCCGCCCCACCCCCCGCCCCGGGCTCAATACCCAGCACTACATAAATCATGTGTGGTGGACCATGCCTATCATCCTAGCTAGCACTCAGGAGATGGAGGCGGGAGGGTCAGAGGTCATCCTCAGCTACCTAGGGAGCTCCAGGTCAGCCTGAGCTATGTGAGACCCTGTCTCAGAACAACAGAAACACTTAAAGGTTAGGTTCCACGGCGTCCTGATGCAGGAGGATCACTGTGAGTTCCAGGCCAGGCTAGGGTACATAGTGAGACCCTCTCTAAAAACAAAAACAAAATCCTTACTTCAAATGGAAAAGCAAATTCAGGAAGAGGGTCTGCCCATTCAGAAAGAGGGTCTGCCCCACCCTCCCCACCCCCGCACTGGGGTGGAGGGAGAATGTCCAGGCAGTGACCTCGGAGTCTTTGGTCAGCATGTGACAAACGTCATTGCTGATGGCATAGTTGATGGCATAGTTGTGGGTGCTGGCTCCTCTGCCGCCCTGCAGCCTACTTCTGGGCAGGGGGCCATACCTGCAGCTCTCCCGTCCCAGTTTCTCCTGAGTATCACTGTGTCCTGGGCTGCCCTCAAAAAGGCCAGGCTGTGTGGAGGGGGAGGAGGGCTGGGGAGGATGGGGTAGGGTGGGAAAGGGCTAGGGATGGTTGAGGAGGGTTGGGGAGGGCTGGGGAGGGTGGAGATAGTAGAGGCTGGACGTGGCGCCTCTTGCCCCTCTTCAACTGTGACCTTACCTCACCCTGCTCTCCCTGTCTGGCCCTGCTCCCTCACTGTCGCCTAAGTACTGGGACTCATTCCCATTGTTGTTCAGCATGGCTCCCTAATGTCTCAGGGTGCGTCTGACTCAGTCACCTTGTCCCAGACTGACCTTAGTATCTCCCCAGACCCTGCTCCATTTCCCTGCTCTCAGCCAGGAGGATGCCACTGCCCCCGAGACTGGTAGAAGTACCTGGGTCTCAGTCCTCATGTCTCCCTTACTCCATCAGCACAGCGGCTGCTGGGATGCCTAGTGCCCTCTGCAGAATACAGAATCCTCAATGCATGCATCCGAGCCTCCCACCTCTTTCAGTGTGTCTTCCCAGGATGACTCCTGTCCCCCCTCCCCCCACCCCCCATGAGCCCTGGACAGCTTCAGTTCTCACTGTTGAGAGCCGTGTCTCTCCCCTCCCTGCACTGTGCCCCCACAGTGTCCCCAGCACTGTGTAGTGGTTCAGAAAGCTGTGGAAGGTGACACCAGGTGTGGATGACACAGAGCTGAGAGTCTCTAGGGGAGGCCCAGGTTTCTGGGCAGAGCTACCTTTTGTCCCTAACCTGTGCCATGACTTCAAGTTGCCAAAGCATCACATGACTCTTCTCTGTCTTCTGTCCTTGTCTCTGTCCTGCTCCCTCCTCCCTTTCCACTTTCTGGTCTTCTGCTAGTATGAACATTTTTCGGTTTTTGAGATGTTGTCTGGGTAGCCCAGGCTAGCCTCGAATTTATCCTGTAGCTGAGGATGACCTTGACCATCTCCTCCTGTCTCTATCTCCTGGGTGTTGGGATTACAGGGGCTTTATATAGGGCTGGGAATCCACCCTCAGCTTCTGAAACACTGGCCAAGCATCCTATCAACAAAGGCCTATCCCTGGCCCCTGCGTGAACCCTTTGAGTCTAAGCAAAAGCTGCAGTTGCTTGTGTACTTGGTATGCGCTTGGCTGAGAGTTGCATGTTCAGCCCTTCTGTTGAAGGGAGCAGTGGGTGGCCACAACCTTGACTCCTGACTCTTCTGGGGTTAGAACTGGTGTACTTGGGCTGCTCCAGACTGAGCAGGGAGGTGCAGGGGTTGGAGGGGTGCACTGGCCACTCTCTGATTGACACACCAGCTGAGCTGAGCGTTGTCTGTGTGGGAGCTGGGGTCCCAGCCTGGAACAGAACAAACACGCAGCTCAACTTCCGGCTGAGAAGTCAACGCGTGCAGACAGCCTAGAATGTTACATCAGAAGGAGATTGTGGTTTTTAAATTTTGTTTCTGCTTTTGAAATAAAGCCTCATGGAACCCAGGCTGCCTGGAACTCACTGTGTGCTGGAGGGTGACCTTGAACCCTTGAACTGCCTCTTGTCTCCCACCTCTTGAATGCTGAGATTACAGGCACACTGTCCCACAGCGTTTACTCCATACAGAAGCTCAAATGAAGGGTTTTGTGCTAGGCAACTGCTTTATCAAACTGATCAGAGTTCCTGGGCCTTATTTTTCAATTTCATTTTTCTTTTCTTTTTAGATGGGGTGGAACCAGGCTACGTTGACCAGGCTAGCCTGAAACTCACAGAGATCCCCCTGCCTCTGCCTCCAAAGTGCTGAGAGTAAAGGCGTGTGCCACCACCGCCCGGCTCTATTTTCTTTTTGCTACGTGGGGAATCTTGATATATGGCCTATGCTGACCCTGAACATAAGACTGTTTTTCTGCCTTGGTTTCTAAAGGAGCTGGAACTGCAGGTGCCCAAAAAGGCCCGTCCCTGACCCTTGTGTGAGCCATTTGAAGTGGAGCTAACCGTGGTAACACATTTACCGTCCCTGTATCCAGCCTCTGGCCCCGCAATCCTATGGGGCTAAATGAGCCGCAGAACCATCGCCTTAGGATGCTGGAGCCAGTGCTGCTGAAGCACACACCCGTAATCTCAGCATTAGGGAGGCGGAAGCAAGAGGATTGCTGCCAGTTCGAAGCCAGCCTGAGGCACACAGCAAGTCTGTTTCAAAAACAAAAACAATCCAAACCCCAAAACCCCAGAAACAGGGCCAGTGAGCTGGCGTATTGGGCAAAGGCCCTGATGACCTCAGCTCTGTCGTTGGCCCCACATGATGAAAGGAGAGAACGCTTGTCCTTTGGCCTTCACACCTGTGCCAAGGTTTGGGCACCCGCCATCCCCCAATAGATAAAATGTAACCAAGTTTAAAATCGACAAAATCAACAACAACAACAAAATACCCTCAAAACTACATAAAAACAAAAGCATACAAACGGGCCAATCTTTTGCTTGCCGGGGCTATTTGAGGACACGGTCTGTGACCTTGTTTTACGGGGCTCCCTTCCCAAGCCCTCTTATCTCATCTGCCACCTCAGTAGTTCCCTGGGGAGCTCAAGGCTGGAAGTGGAGCAGCCATCTCCCTCCCCGTTAGGATCCTGCCTACTCCTGACCTATCAACACTCCGGAAACCTGGATTGGGTTGGGGAGGCTCCGGCAGCAGGACCCTTGTCTCAGGAAAGCGGGAGAGGAGTCCCCCTCCCCACTTCCTAGTCATCTGGGGTAGCTGAGGACCCATGACAGAGCAGTTATGGTAAACCTGACCTGTGGGGGGTGTCTCTCCAAACAGGGCTGGAAGACAAAAATCCCAGTTTCCAGCTGGGCCACGGAGGCTGTTAGACTGTTCAAAAGACCCCAGGTGCTCTTCATTCCTAACTGTACACACAGCAGCATCGAGGGAGTAGTCAGGCCTGGTGGCACAGGAGACTGAGGCGTATCTCATCCGTTCCAGGCTAGTTCTGACAATTAAGCAAAACCGTGTCTCAAAATAAAAAGTAAAAGAGAGGTGTGGAAAAATACCTCAGTGGTAGATCCCTTGACTAGAATCCCCCTGTGAGGGGCTGGGGGCGTGGCTCAGTGGTCTAGCCTTCGCCTAGAATCCTCTAGTGAGGGGCTGGGGGCGTGGCTCAGTGGTAGAGCCCCTGCCTAGAATCCCCCAGTGAGGGGCTGGGGGCGTGGCTCAATGGCAGACAACTTGGTCATCGCACGCAAAACCTTCGGAACGTGCACACTCAGAAACATGCATACATACACATGCACCTCTGCTCCCAGTTAGCCGAGCAGGTGGGTTGGAGAAACTGGCCTCTCGTCCCCACTCCTTTGGCACTTTCCCTGCTCTTCTTCGCCTTGCTGGGGGGGGGGGGATTTCCAAGTCATTTAATCACCTAGCAAATATTTACCGAGTGCTGACCCCATGCCAAACCACTGGGGACAGAGCCGACAGACAGATCTGTTCTCTTATGTGGCTAAATCTTATTGGAGGACGCGGGCAGTAATTAAAAAGCAAACAAACAAACCCTGCTTAGCCTATCGTGTCAGAGAAAGATTAGTGTCCTAATGCCTCCAGACGGAAGATAAGACGGGTCAGGAGGATAGAGAGGACACAGGTCATTCTTTCAGCAAGGGAGGTCCCTGAGGAAGTGAGCCGAGGCTTGGCTGATGCGATAGGGAGCCTGCAGGTATACAGGACACTGTGTTTCCCTATGCGCAGAACAGTAGATTCAAAGGTCTTCGGTCGGGAAAGAGTCTGTGGGGTTTTTCATTATTATTTTTAGACATAGTCTTCAGCCCCACCCCCTCCAATGCTGGACTTAACAGCTGTGCACCACCACCTCTTGCAGAGGTCCTGAGTTCAATTCCCAGCAATCACATGGTGGCTAACAACCGTCTATAGTGAAATCTTGGGCCCTCTTCTGGTACGCAGGTGTAACTCTTAAAAAAAAAAAAAAAAAAAAAAAGACGTTATTAAGGAAATCGCGTGGCATCACTATGTCTCCATACTCCTGTGCCTGTCACACGCACAGCCAATGCGTCATAGTCCCCATCCACCGCCCCCCTCAACTCCATGTGATGGCAGAAGATTCTGGGTGGGATCTGGGATCAACTCCATGGTCACCCAAGCCTAAGATGTTGACAATGTTGATCAATAGTAGCATTGGCCCAAGACCTAACATAGCCTCCTGGGTGCATTCAACCGTCTCTGTACAACTCAGCACACAAAGGCTATCACGTGGGTACAGCTGCCCTGTCACACTGCCACCGTAGGGAGCCACAGCAAGACATCAGAGACACAGGATTTCGTGTGTGTGTGTGTGTGTGTGTGTGTGTGTGTGTGTATGTATGTCTGTCTGTACACAAGTCCTTGTGAAGCTAGAGGTGGCTGGTATCTGTCAGGAGTCTTCCACAGTTGATCAACACATAATTATTATTAGTATTATTATTAACCTTTATTTTTATTGTGTGTGTATTGCATTTAGCTTCCGTCTATGTATGTGTTCCACATGTGTGTAGTGCCTGAAATAGCCTGAAGGGGATGTCGGACCCGTAGGGCTGGAGTTGCAGATGTTGTGAGCCACCACGTGGGCGCTGTCTCTCCAGCTCCACACGGCTGTTGTTAATTTCATATGTAGGCAGTAGGAGTTGGACTCTGGGCCCCTGCAGACTAGGTAAATACTGTGCCACAGCTCCATGTCCAGCGACCACTTTTCCCTTTCATTTTCCTTCTTTTTTTTTTTAATTTTTAATTTTTTTTGAGACAGGGTCTCAGTATACACCCCTGGCTGGCCTGGAACTCTCTATGTAGATCAGGCTGGCCCCAAACTCACAGAGATCAACTTGTCTCTGTCTCCAAAGGGCTGGGGTCAAAGCTGTGTACCACCATACCAAACCTGCTTGCTTTCTTTCTTTCTTTCTTTCTTTCTTTCTTTCTTTCTTTCTTTCTTCCTTCCTTCCTTCCTTTCTCTCTCTCTCTCTCTCTCTCTCTCTCTCTCTCTCTCTCTCCCTCCCTCTCTCTCTTTCTTTCTCCTTTCTTTTGAGCCAGGGTCTTTCACTGAGCCTAGAGCCCGCCATTTCCGTGATCTGGCTGGCTGGTGAGGGTGGACACGCCCTCCTCCACCACTACCCTGTCCACCCCAGTGCTAGGGTTTTGGGCACGAGTTGCCACACCTGGCTTTTTATCTTGATGCCAGGCATCTGAACTCAGGCCCTCATTCCTCAAAAGGCAAGCAGTGTCTCCACTGTACATGTTCTCTGTGTGTGTGTTGTGTGGGCAGGTGCATGTGTGTGTTTCCTCTCTCCCCCAGCCCCCAAGGGATGTCCACATCTCCACCTGTCCCCTGAGACAGGGTTTCTCTCTGAACCTAGAGCTAGGCAGGCCGCCAGCCAGTTCCAGTGATCCTCCTGTCTCTGCCCTCTGCCCTGGGGTTATAGGTGCACAGAGGGCCAAGCCAGCTTTTAAGGTGGTGTGGAGATCCAGATTCATCCACCATCTTCCAGTCAGTCCCTCATGCATATATTGGGTATAGTTGATAGAACCCACGATTTGGGACCTGGGGAGTGTGTATGGGGGACTCACTTCGAACAGGGAACGCCGACTTTGGAGGTAGAGAACCACCTAGAGTCACCTAAGTGTGATGATTAGTTCTAATTCTCAACCTCATACTCCCTGAAAATCACCTAGGAAGAGAGTCTCAATGAGTGAGTGTTGAGGGCAGGTTGGCCTCTGGTGTGTCTGTGGGAGATTGTCTGACTGTGTCCATAGATGTGGGAGGACCTACCTCAAACTGAAAGGCACCATTCCCTGGTCTGAGGCCCCGGATTATGTGAGAGTAAAGAAAGCCGACCGTGGTGGCCCATGCCTGTGATCCCAGCACCTGGGAGGGAGGCAGGGGCGGGAGGTTCTCTATGAGTTTGAGGCCAGTTTGATCTTCAGAATGAGTTCCAGGACAGCCAGGGCTATATAGTGAGCTGCTGTCAGAGTCAGAGACAGAGACTGAGATAGAGACAGGCAGGCAGGCAGGCAGGCAGGCAGGCAGACAGACAGACAGACAGATAGCAGAAAGTCCCTGAACGATAACTCTGCACTGGTTTCTCTCTTCCTGACTGGTGTGCGATGGACAGCTGCTTTCAGGTCCAGCCTTCACTTGCCCTGCCACGGTGGCCCGTGCCCTGGCACTGGAAACTGTGAGCTGATAAGCACCTTCTCCTCGGAGGTGGGTGGCCCAGCAGTAGAGGTCACAGCCTCTGACAGATGATGTCTATGCAGGTGGGCTATGGTGGAGCCATGCTTTCGGGCCCAGGGCCACCTCCATCTCAGCTCATCACCAACCACAGGAGCAGGATGAGGTCACCCCTGAGACTCTACAGAGGCCTGTGCACTGTCCCTGGCATCCTTGGGAAGTTCATAGAGGTTTGCTGTTTCGGGAGCTGGGAGAGGAGGCATCTGGTCCCCAGTCTATGCCGGGTGATCCTGTGACCCTGTGAGCGGGCACAGGACCTTTCACCCACAGAGGTGGCTTCCGGATAGAAGGTTTTCCCCCCATGAATCATTTTCGACTCTGGGCCAGAGCCCAGCCTACTTCCTTCCCCAGGCCCACTTCCTCATTTGTCAAACAAGGAGCAGCTATCTCTTAGAAGCTGGCTGTATCCTGGGAGTGGCAGGGGCCAGTGACAGGGACCCCTGGTGGGAAGATCCTGCTGCTGCCCAGTTCCAATGAGGAACACCCAGCTCAGGCACTGCCTGGAATCCCGTCCTCATTGACACCTGCTTTGGTCACATTTTGGGTCCTTCTCTCTTTTTTTATTTGCTTGCATTCTTCCAGGGAGAGGGGGAGGAGAACCCCAGGTTGAGTTTTGGGGTGCAGAAGGCAGTTCAGTCCTGTGGATCCCAAAGTGGGGGTAAGGGGTACAGAATACTAAAGGGGGACCGGAAGTCCGTGCTGGGATCACAGATGTGCACCATACTGCTCTTATGGGTTTTTTGGGTTTTGTTTGCTTGTTTGTTTTGCTTTTGTTTTTTGAGACAGGGTCTCTCTATGTAGTCTTGGCTGGCACAGAACTCACTATGTAGATTGTGTTGGCTTTGACCTTATAGAGATCCACCTGCTCCCCTCCACCACCACCCCCCCCCCCCCGCGTGCCCCGCGCCAGGATTAAAGGGGTTCACTCCACACATAGCCTAGGAAGTTTGTCTCCCTGGGCTGCTTTGTGTGGGGAGAAAGACAGACCATGAGAGGCTGAGGTGGGGAAGAGGAGAGCTGCCTGGTCCAGGCTGGGCTTGGGGGACAGGGAACGCTAAGTTCAGGGGCTGATAGCGTTTGTTCTATCAGAGGCTGATCGAGGTTGGGTGTTTTGGCCTGAGGCAGTAGAGTGGGCTGTGAGTACTCACAAGGGGGCAAAAGTGACATGGGGGGACGGGGATGGGGGTGGGGGTCGGGGGTCGAGGGTAGGTATCAGGTTGTGGCCGAGTTTGTGCTAGGCCGGCTGGTCGGTGTGTTAGTCTTTGCTGCCTCCTGCTGGCTCAGCATGCACACCTATTTAATGAACTGCGGGATCTGCAAGGTTCCTGGATTCAAGAATGACTGCTTTTCACATCCTCCCGCTCCACACACACACACACACACACACACACACACACACACACACATATATATATGACCAAACAAAAAACCCACTTATTTATTATTGTGTGCGTGTCGAAGCTCAAAGGGTGGCTTGTGGGAGTCAGTTCCCTCCTTCCAATGTGAGGGTACTAGAGATCAAAACTCAGGCCATCCATCAGGCTTGGCAACAAAGCCCGTTACCCACTGAGCCATCTTCCTGGCCTGTTTTTAGTTTATGGATACTTAAGCGCAAACATCTTAGTGGTCCGAACATTTGTTTCATTGCTCCTCTTCCCAACAACGTCGCCTCTGTGGTTTTGTCTACACCTCTTTGATTGTCCCGTAGTCTCCCTGCAGGGAGTTCAGCTCCCCACGGGAGAGGTCTCTGTTTCGGTTACATAGATGTCTCCTGGGACCTAAAACAGTGCTGTATCCATCAGGTGCTCAATAAATACGCGTGGAGCTCATGAATGGATGGGCTTCTCTTCACCCTTCCTGCTTTCTAACCCTCTCTGTTCAATCTACAACCAGCCCCTGCCAACATCTATGGGCACTTGCGGTTTGCCCCTAACCTGTATGCTCTGGTCCAGTGTTCTTGAAAATAAATAAATAAATAAATAAATAAATAAATAAATGAAGCTGGGCAGGCTCACTTAGATATTTCTGTCAGGGGAGAGGGATCACGATTCAATTCCCAGGATGCTCTTTGGGGACAGTGCTCCTGGGCTCCCTCTTCCGGTCAGAGTAAAATTGCATGTCTGCCGTCCTTATAGAACTCTGTACCACGTGATTGGATTCAACCAATGGAAAGTGAGTAGAAGCCTTATTTCCAGCTTGAGGGACGGGGGTGGGGTGCGGGGGTGGGGTGAGGGTGGGTTATAAAAGTCACTGGGTGCACACCCACGTGCTCTGCTTTTCCCTGCTACAATGAGTAACGTCGCCAACCTTTTTCTGAAGATATCCACATGTAGCTGAATTCTTCTGACCCTTGTCACACCTATCCACCAGAGACAAACTCATAGGAAAGAAAAAAGATAAATCTTACAAGCTTTTCAAGCTGGGGACAGCACGAGGCAATCGTTACTGCAGCAAAATCCAGCTCATCATGGCTACACAACAACCGTCTTCTTTCCTATCACCAGCATGCTGCCCTGAGACAGCCACGTCGGCGCTCAAGCCCCGTGTCTCCAGGCACAAGGGGGCAGTGTAATAGACTAAGACTCTTGAAAACGTGAGGTCAGAGGTCAGGGCCCACCCACAAAATATATAATATGGCATATGGTATTATATGAGACAGTATAGTATATATACATAATATGTAATAAATTATACAAGATTTCGTCACTGATTTTGTTGATTTTTAAACTGATTTTAAAAATTTATTTATTTCAGTCTTTTCGAGACAGGGTTTCTCCATCTCCCAAGTGCTGGTATTAAAAGTGAGTGCCACCAGGCCTGGCTTAGAGATTTATTTTTATGTGTATGTGTGTTCCTCTGTGTGTATGTGTGTGTGTGTGTGTGTGTGTGTGTGGGGTGTACACATGAGTGTAGGACCTGAGGAGGACAGAAGAGGGCACTAGATCCTCTGGAGCTGGAGTCACAGGCAGTTGTGAGCTGCTGGGAAATGAACTCTGCTCCTCTGGGAGAGCAGCAAGCATACTTAACTACTGAACCATCCCTCCGGTCACAAGGAACTTCAGATTTTGTCATATTTGGTGTAGGACTTTGGCATATAATGGGGAGGTGACACCATTCTGTCAGTAAGGAGAACAGAGCAATGTAGTGGTACAAGCCTAGTCTCCTAGCATTGTGGAATTGGGGACAGGAAGATCCTGAGTTCAAAGAAATCTCAGGTATATATCCAGTTTGAGGCCAGCCTGGGCTTATAAAACCCCCGTCTCAAAGTGGAGAAGGGACAGTGAGGTGACAGAGACAGGATGTAGTGCACATTAAATTGGCAAATAATCACGTGCTGTTTAAGCTCTTGGAGGCGGGGCTACTCCCCCTCCCCCTCAGACCCGAGTATGTTTGTCTCAGTGTTCTGGGGAAGGGCTCACCATCTGCACCTCAGTGGCATCGAGGAAAAGACAGCAAAACATCCCAGGAGTAAAAAAATATTATGTCTTTGAGAACAGCTAAAAGACAAGCCATTTCCAAACCAAGGTCTTACTCCCCCTCCCCCTCCCCTCCCCTCCCCTCCCCTCCCCCTTCCCCTCCTCCTCCTCCTCCTCCTCCTCCTCCTCCTCCTCCTCCTCCTCCTCCTCCTCCTCCTCCTCCTCCTTCTTGTATGAATATGTCTGTGACTTCAGGAGTTTCAGGCAGGTGTGCTGGGAGTGGAACTCAGGTCCTCTAGGAAAAGAAGCATGTGCTCTTAATGGCTGAGCCATCTCTCCAGCCCCAGGCTGTTATCCTTTGTCCTCTGATAGAAAGGTGTCTGCAATGAGAGAAGGAGCCAGGAGCCCAGCCATGGAGAGACGCTGAGTGAGGCTGCTGCTGCTGCCTGATGTCCATCCCCAGTAGGTAGGTTCCTGCTGGATTGTGAGCATCTGCTTTGATGGTGTTTTGCTATCTACATTTCACTTGCTATTTATTATTTTTAATTTTTTAAAACTTTTATTAATTTTTGGTTTTTCAAAACAGGGTTTTTCCTTGTAGCCCTGGCTGTCCTGGAACTTGCTCTGTAGACTAGGCTGACTTTGAACTCACAGAGATCTGCCTGCTTCTCTGCCTCCTGAGTGCTGGGATCAAAGGCACACACCACCATGCCTGACTGGCTATTTATTCTTTTTACTTTGGTTTGCTATATACTTAATAAATGCATTCATGCTGGGTAGTGGTGGTGCACACCTTTAATCCCAGCACTCGGGAGGCAGAGGCAGGTAGATTTCTGAGTTCAAGACCAGCCTGGTCTACAGAGTGAGTTCCAGGACAGCCAGAGCTACACAGAGGAACCCTGTTTCAAATAAATAAATAAATAAATAAATAAAATAAAAAAAATTAAAAAAGCAAATAAAAAAATTTAAAAATGCATTCATTCAAAAGGGACAATATGACTAGTGTAGTTCATTCTCCAGAGCGTCCCGTGAAAGTGGAACAGTTAGGCTCAGAGGCCTTATCTGGAAAATGCTGCTTGGACGTGGGTTGAAGGTGTGGTTAGAAAGAGCTGGGAATAATGGACTCCTCAATGAAGTCACTTAAGTTCGGGGTTTTTTGCTCAGATCACTAAATAATTGGCATGGTGAATCCGTCCACAGCATCCCCAGGACCCTAACTCTCTCACTTGCTGTTTCTTGCAGGGAAGACCTCTCTGTGAACTATTTATAAAACTTCTCTGCCCATGTTTGATTATACGGAACTTAACCGCACGGTGGCCAGATCTAGTTGCAAGGTTATCTGGGAAATGTAGTTTTTATGTTGAAGAGGCTGGGTCTCCTCACCTGTGGTCAGAATGAGCTGGGCTATGCTGCAGTAATAAGAAGCCCCGTTTTACTCACAGTGTGGCTCATTTAGGGTCTATTTCTCACGCCTGTGACACTTCCGTCTCAGGCAGACAGCTATGAAAAGGGTCAGGAGAACTCACATGCACACGCACACACACACAAATAATTTTTAAAAAAATTATAAATTTGGTCGGATGCTGGTGGCACACGCCTTTAACCCAGCAATCAAGAGGCAGAGCAGGTGGATCTCTGTGAGTTTGAGGCCAGCACGGTCTACACAGCAAGTTGCAGGCCAGCCAGGGCTACAGAGAGACTTTGTCTCAAAAAATAATTTTAAAAAAGACGTAATTAAGCCCTGCTTTATTTTCTCATTCTGACTCCTCTGGCCCTTAGGTCACATGGTTGATCTGGGTGGCCAGCTTAGTCATGCACTGGTTGTATGAGATCAAAGCCTGGGGAAGTCCCTCCGCGGGGCTCATTTGTATGTTGCCAATCAGCTGTGGCTGTAACTTCCCCTACCTGGGATCCTTCAGCATCCCCATTTCCTGTTTGCTGGAACAACCTGCTATCGAACAAGTGGCACGAGTGGCTTAAAATAACGCGAGTTTATTATCTTACAGTCAAATGTCGGGAGTCTAAAGTGGGCGTCACTGATGCTGGAGCCCAGAGGCCACAGGGCTGGGTGCTTCCGTAGGATTGGGGAGGGGCAGTTTCTTGAGCTTTCAAGCTTCCAGAGACTTCCTCCAGGCTTGCCGTGTCTTCCCAGTGGCTGATGATTACTGTTTTGTCCCCCTGCGGTTGAGGATTGAACCCAGACCTCTCTCCTGCTTGGCGGGGAGTTCGCCTGCAGAGCCACGCCCCCATTCCTCATAGGTGGATTTCAGGCGACTGTCATAGTAAGCTGTGTTCTCAGTCCCTCATTGGTGGGTTCTGGGCAGGCGCTCTACATACGTAGAGCTGTACTACATCCCAGTCCTTTGAAGCAGGTCAGGGGTCAGGCAGTTAATTTGCCCAGGGCTGTTATCTTCCGACAGGTGCTTGGCTCTAAGAGTGGTGGCTCCCAGTACAGTCTTTAATAGCAGTTCTTCATATTGTGGTGACCTCCGACCATAAAATCATTTCGTTGTCACTTTACAACTGTGATTTTGCTACATATCTGACATTTCTGATGGTCTTAGGTGAACCCTATGAAAAAATTATTTGACTCTCTGAAGGGGGTCACGACCCACAGATTGAGAACCCCTCATGGTTGTGTGGTCTTCCTGGCAATGCTTTCTTCTCAAGGAAAGGGCTTCTGGGTATCCGGTGAAGGCAGGATGGCATTTTATGATGGGGTACCTTTGAGGTAGACCCAAGGCCTTCTTCCCATCCCTCAAATACCTGAATGGAGCCCCTGGTCTTGGGTGGGGCAGGAGCCTGCTTTCTTAGAGGCAGATAGCACAGGACTGAAGATTGTTGGGACGTTGCAGGACACTGGCCCCATGTCATGCTGGGTCTGTGGCAGAGCCCGTCTTGTCAGTTTCTCTAAATCATTGTTCTGTGGGTGTCACGTGTGTGCTTTTTATAGGTGTGAGGCCCTGAGGGGGGTGGGGTCTGGAAGTTGAGATTCTGTCTTCTGCGCAGGCTGGGCCCAGGGCCCATCAGGAAGTTGGCACCAGCTGGCAGTATGGGGCTGGATCGGGGTTTTGTAGTTCCTAGGAGGAGACGGACAGGAACTGTGAGGGGCAGGATCGGGGGTGGGGGTGGGGGCGGGGGTATGACAGACAGAAAATGGAACCAGGAGACTGAAAGGGGGTGAGCCCCAGAACTAAGGGGTACCAGGGAGTGGGAGAGATGGACCCAAAATAACAGGGACGAGGCCAGAGAGGAAAAAGAAGAGGATGAGATACTAACAAACCAAGAGAGAGAAAAGGAGAGGGAGAGGGAGGGGAGAGGAGGAGGAGGGGAGGGAGGGAGAGAGAAAATGAATAATGAGAAATGGAGATGGGGAGGAGGAGGAGGAGATGCAGAAAGAGGAGGAGGTGAAGGGTGGGGAGTTGGGAGACCTATAGGAAGAGAAAGGGAGAAAGGGGGAAGACCAGAAGAGCAGAGAAACACACATGAATGTAGACAGACTGAGAAGACGGAGGGGCAGCCAGGAGAAGATTAGAGAGACTTGATACCCGATCCAGAAATGGGTCCCTGCATGCAGTGGGATTCCATAAAGGCCTGATCTCTCTGCTGTGTGACCCTGAGCACTTTCCTTTCCTCCTCGGGGTGCCTTGCTCATCCTGGACAGATTTGAAGCTCTCGATCATTTCCACAGAGGAGGAGCCCAGGCCCAGGAAGGCCAGGGGCTTGCTCAGTGGGTCAGTCTCAAGGAAGCTGAGGCAGGTTTCACTGGGGAGCTTTCTTGAGGGGAGAGAGGAGAGGACAGCCCGTGTCCACCCATCTGACCTCCCGGCTCATGGTTCCATGGGGTTCTTGTGGGGAGGGGAGCAATCCCTACCTGATAGTGCTGGTTCTCTGGCTGTGACTCCTGAGGTGCTGGCGGAGGTGGTGGAGGCAGGCTCTGCAAGGGAGAGGCACGGGTGAGGGGTTCCTCACGCTCTCCAGTCTTTGATCCTGGTGTTATGTACGGTGTACAGGCGCAGACTGAGAGTCCCCATTGGCCCTCTGGTTATGAGGCCCCTTAGCGTGTGTCAACACATCTTAGGCAATGGGCCAGTGAGGGCTTTTGGCGTGCTCAGGAACTTAGCTTCTCCCCAGCATGGGGTTTAAGCAATTTGCCATTTTTTTTTGTTTTGTTTTTTGTTTTTTTGTTTTCTTTACATTCTCTTTCTGTCTCTGTTAGCCTTTTAAAAATATTATTATTGCCAGGGGTGGCGGTGCACGCCTTTACTCCCAGCACTTGGGGGGCAGAGACAGGCCATCTTCTGAGTTCAAGGCCAGCCTGGTCTACAGTGCGAGTTCCAGGATAGCCAGGGCTACATAGAGAAACCCTGTCTTGAAAACACAAAACACATCATCAACAACAATAATAACTGCATGTAGGGTGTGTGACCGTGCACACATATAGAGGTCTCAGGGTGAGTTTGGGGAATCACTTCTCTTTGACTTTTATGTGGGTCCCAGGGATGGAGCTCAGGGCCCAGGTTAGAGGACCAAGTGCCTGTACCTGCTCAGCTCAGCTCAGCCATTTCTCTGGCTTCTCGTTTTCCTGATCTTTTCAGGATTTCTTTTAATTTTTATTGGTGTGTGTTTGTGTGTATGTGTGTGTGTGTGTGTGTGTATGTGTGTATGTATGCTGTATGTGTCTGTATGTCTGTGTGTATGTGTCTGTGCTATGTGTGTGTATGTATGGTATGTGTATGTGTGTGAGATCTGTGTGTATAGGTGTGTGTCTGTTTGTGTCTGTGCTGTGTGTGTGTGATTGTGTGTGTGAGTGTGTGTGTATGTGTGCATGTATCTGCTTGTATGGGTGCCTGTATGTCTGTGTGTGTCTATATGTCTCTGTGTATGTTGTGTTGTCTACATGTGTCAGTGATGTGTGAGAGTATGTATATGTGTGTCTGTGTGTCTGTGCTCTGTGTGTGTATGTATGTCTGTGTGTATGGTGTGTGTGTGTGTATTTGTGAGTGTGTATGTCTATGTGTGTGAGTGTGTGTATATGCATATGTATCTGTATGTCTGCATATGTATGTGTGTGGTATTGTCTGTGTGGGCCTGTATTTATGTTTGTGTGTGGTGTATGTGTGTGTATGTATATCTGTGTGTGAGTGTGTATGTCTATGTGTGTGAGTGTGTGTATGTGTCTGTGTTACATCTGCATGTCTTTGTATGTGTGTGAGTTATCTGTGTATGTCTGCCTTTATGTATGTTTGTGTGTGGAATGTGTGTATGTGTCTGTGCTGTGTTGTGTGTCTACATATGTGTGTGTCTGTGTGAGTGTGTATGTGTGTGTGTGTGTGATGTGTAATGTGTGAGCATGTGCGCGTGGCTGCCCACAGAGGTCTGGTACAGGGCATCAGGTCCTCTGCATCTGGAGTTATAGGTAGTTGTGAGCTGCCCAGTGAGGGTGCTGGGATCCAAATTTGGGTCCTTAAAAGTATCGAGAAATGCTGAGCCATGTCTCCAGCCAAATCCTTCCACCTTCTTTTGTTGTTTTTCTTTGAGACAGGGTCTCAATCTAGCCCAGGCTTGCAGGGCACTCGGATGATGCTATCAGATTGGCATAAGAACTGCTGAGGTGGGGACCTCAGAGACCTGAGCTGGCAGGAGTGGAGCCGCCCCACTCCAGCCTCTGTGCCTGCTCTGGAGCTCGTAACCATGGCCACCAACCGACAGGACCACGGGCACTCAGTCACATAGCCCAGCACCTGGAGCTCTTCTACTTCCATACCACGGAGTAGCTCAGCAGCTGTAGCCTTCAGCCAACGAGCTTCCCTTCCTGGATGTTCTCACGCCCTTCCCACCTGGTTATATAATCCCTGGCTCACCCCAGATAAAGCGTATGCATCTACATCCACCACCAATAACGAAATACGACCAAGGGGCTGGAGAAATGGGTCAGCATTAAAGAGCACTGAGCTGCTCTTCCAGAGGTCCTGAGTTCAATTCCCAGCAACCACATGGTGGTTCTCTAAGGGGATCTGATGCCCTCTGCTGGTATGTGAGCGTACATGCAGCAGAACATGCAAATAAGTAAGTGATTTTAAAAAAGAAAACAAAATGCGATCGAGCAAAGATCGTCTCACAGAGATGTATCATCAAAGATTCCCACAAGGAAGGCCTTCAGTGAAACAAACCAAGCTGAAACACTAAGACTCCCGAAGGCCTTTTCCCTCCCCTCCCACCCCTCCCGCACTCGCTGCCAGCCAGACCAGAATCCTGCCTGTCCCTGGCTCTGCTTTCCCCTTCTGGTTTGGCTTCAAGCTCGGAAGCTGACTTTAAACTCCTGCCTCCCCTGCCTCCAGTACCCACACTCTGGGATAACAGTTGATGGGGAAATCGTGACTCTTTGGTGCCTCTGCCTGCACACTGTGTACCTTCCATGAGCACTCTCCAGTACTGGCTGTGAGTGCCACAATCCTGCTAGTAACCCTAGAAAACTCACTGGTTCACCACTGGACTTGGATGGAATCCTCGCTTTAGCTGTTGTTGGGCTATCTCAGGTGAAGAGACACACAAGAATTGGAGAGAGAGGGCTGGCAAGACGGCTCAGTGGGGCAAGGTGCTTGCCCCTAACACAGATTGATCTGAGTTTGAATCCAAGCACTCACATGGTGGAAGGAGGGAACTGACTCCCACAAGCTGTCCTCTGACATCCACATGCACGTCACAGCACAGGCTCCTCCCCGCCCCCACATATACAAAAGAAGGAGAGGAAGGCAGAATAAGCTGACTGGAGAGAGAAAGGAAGAGTCATGGCTTCCAAGTGCCCAGGCACCATGGCTAACTCCAGGCAGGGGTTGTGTGAGAAGCAAGATCTAAGGGGATAGGACTCACCATGGGTGGGCTTCCTGGCTTCGTGTCACTGACGGGAGACACCAGGAAGACTGGAGATGGCATCACTTCATAGATGTTGCTGTCACCTGAGGTAGAGGAGGAAGGCGGGGTTCCATGGGCATATGACTCACCCTTGTAGACCCACTCTGTTCATTTCACTCACACAGTCACTCAACTAACATCTGTGCAAATTCCTCCTCCTGCCAGCTGTGTGCTGGGGACACAGTGGTGGCCCAGACAATCCAGGCTGCACCCTTCTAGAACTCAAAGTCCCCTGGGAGAAAAAGAGACCCATCCCCAGAGAGTGACAGTCCATAGAGTCTAAGGTTGGGGTTGGGGGTGGGTGTGGGGGATGTGGAAACAGAAACAGGCTTGGATGTCAGGGAGGACTACCTGGAGGAGGGGTCATCTGAGAGAGTGGGAAGTGAGAACTGGGCAGAGGTAGGAGGGAAGCCTGCAGGAGCATGGCAAGAGCGCTCAATGTCAGCAGACAGAGAGGGACCTGAGAGCCATGCTAGGGAGGCAGAAGTCTGTCCCGAGGCACTGGGGAAGCTATGGAAGGCGTGTTAGCAGGAGACAAGTTAAGAGCAGGGACCCAGCCGGCCAGTGGTGGCGCACGCCTTTAATCCCAGCACTTGGGAGGCAGAGGCAGGTGGATTTCTGAGTTCGAGACCAGCCTGGTCTACAGAGTGAGTT
This sequence comes from Montemys delectorum, assembly GCA_019843815.1. Lineage (NCBI taxonomy): Eukaryota > Metazoa > Chordata > Mammalia > Rodentia > Muridae > Montemys > Montemys delectorum. The sequence goes on from JADRCD010177347.1 coordinate 18,589, forward strand.
CCAGGACAGCCAGGGCTACTCAGAGAAACCCTGTCTCGAAAAAACCAAAAAAAAAAAAAAAAAAAAAAAAAAAGAGCGGGGACCCTAGAGGTTGAGGAGGGGCCCTAAATCTCTCAGATCCCCTCGGTGTGCCCAAGAGTCCCCGAGGGCTCTGACTGCACGTGGGCATGGAGGCCTCTAACGGGGGAGACACAGAAAGGCTGGGTGGAAAGACACTTTCGCCTGGCTTACCAGATTCAGGACTCATGTTCGCCTCCGGCTTCTCTGTAGCTGGATTCCTAGGGGGTGTATAGAAGAACCCTGAGATTCGAGGGTGGGGGGAAGGGACCCCGACATCCTAGAGACTCTGTCTCCCTGATTCCCACCTACTGACTTGATTCTCACCCAGCCTGGGAAAGACAGGAGAGTTAGAGGGGGAAGATAGAGGACAGAGGATACAGAGGGCGTTCTGGGAACTGTTACCTGCGGCTCCGGCCCTTCCGGCTTCGAGTGACCAGGACATAGGCAATGCCACAAACAAGTAGTGAGCCGACAGCAAGACTCCCAACGACGATGGCTGCCGTCATCCCGGCGTGGGCAGGGAGGGCTGAGGAGATCTCACGTGCATCTGGGAGTGAGGGTTGTCTCAGGGAAGACTGCTGTCTGCCTTCACCTAATTCCTTACTTTGCAGTGCCATGCTAAGCAGGCTAGGCATCCGCCCCATCACTGAGCCACGCCCCCAGCCCCTCACTGGGGGATTCTAGGCAGGGGCTCTACCACTGAGCTACGCCCCCAGCCCCCCCCC
>JADRCD010177349.1:0-23262 GCA_019843815.1 Montemys delectorum
TCTTTGTGTTGGGGTTTTCTATTTAATACCCTTTGAAGGGCTGGATTTGTGGAAACATATTGTGTGAATTTGGTTTTGTCATGGAATACTTTGGTTTCTCCATCTATGGTGATTGAAAGTTTTGCTGGGTATAGTAGTCTAGCTGGCATTTGTGTTCTCTCATGGTCTGTATGACATTTGCCCAGGATCTTCTAGCTTTCATAGTCTCTGGTGAGAAATCTGGTGTAATCCTTATAGGCCTGCCTTTATATGTTACTTGACGTTTTTCCCTTACTGCTTTTAGTATTCTTTCTTTGTTTTTGCATTTGGTGTTTTGACTATTATGTGGCAGGAGGAGTTTCTTTTCTGGTCCAGTCTATTTGGAGTTCTATAGGCTTCTTGTATGTTCATGAGCATCTCTTTCTTTAGGTTAGGGAAGTTTTCTTCTATAATTTTGTTGAAGATATTTACTGGGCCTTTAAGTTGGAGGTCTTCACTGTCTTCTATACCTATTATCTTTAGGTTTGGTCTTCTCATTGTGTCCTGGATTTCCTGGATGTTTTGGGTTATGGTCTTTTTACATTTTGTATTTTCTTTGACTGTTCTGTCAATGTTGTCCATGTTATCTTCTGCCCCTGAGATTCTCTCTTCTATCTCTTGTATTCTGTTGGTGATGCTTGTATCTATGTTTCCTGACTTTTTTCCTAAGATTTCTAACTCCAGGGTTGTCTCCTTTTATGATTTCTTTATTGTTTCTACTTCCATTTTTAAGTCCTGAATGGTTTTACTCAGTTCCTTCACCTGTTTGTTTGTGTTTTCCTGCAATTCCATAAGGGATTTTTGGGGTTGCTCTTTAAGGGCTTCTGTTTGTTTACTTGTGATCTCCTGTAATTCTTTATGGGATTTTTTTGTTTCCTCTTTAAGGGCTTGTACCTCTTTATCTGTGTTCTCCTGTATTTCTTTAAGGGAGTTATTCATGTCCTTCTTAAGTTCCTCTATCAGCATTGTGAGATATATTTTTAGTTCCAAATCTTGCTTTTCTGGTGTTTTGGGATATCCAGGGCTTGCTGAGTTGGGAGTACTAGGTTCTGGTGAAGCCAAGCAGTCTTGGTTTCTGTTGGTAGGATTCTTGTATTTGCCTTTCGCCATCTCTTGATCTCTGGTGTTAGAAGTTCTTGGTGTCTTTGACTAGAGCTTGACCTGTCCTTGCCACCCTGCAACTCCCCTTCAACTTCTGAGGCCTGTGCCTCCCAGCTGGCCCCGCCTTAGAAAGTCACCAGAGAGAAAATGGCGGATCTCACCTGAGTCCTTGGGCTTAAGCCTGCCCTTGAGGCAGGCCCTCCGCTAACAGGGAGGGGACAGATATGATCTCTGATCCAGCTCTGTCACTCGGAAGCTGAGAGGATCCTGTCCCTGCAGTCCTGTGACTCCCCTGCAATTTCTGAGGCCTATGCCTCTCAGCTGGACCCACTTGATTCCTGGGGCTGAAGCCCACCCTGGAGGCAGGCCCTCCGCTAGCAAGGAGGGGGCAGAGATGGTTGCTGATCAAGCTCTGTCACTCGGAAGCTGAGAGGATCCTATCCCTGCAGTCTTGCGACTCCCCTGCAATTCTTGAGGCCTATATCTCCTGGCTGGTCCTGCCTTAAAAAGTCACCAGAGCGAAAATGGCGGATCTCACCTCAGAATATTCTGTTTTTATGCCAGTAAATTTGAAGTTTTGAGGGTAATGAACACCTGATAGAAAATACATTGATAGGTTTGTACATACTACTGTGATACTAGATTCTCACATATTAATTACAATTTTCAAAATAAAATACAACAGAAGTACAATTCTAATTTTTATAGTTATTATTATCATTTTCACTACTCATCCTTGGCCTGGAGAGATTTACTAATGAATAAACTAACTGTCCTACATTCAGAGAAGAATCATTGTAGAATTGGATTCAGCAAATCCCAGAGGCATTGAGAATACATTACCTTCATTGTATAGGCTGAGTCTATCTGCTTATTAGGAAAATTAAATTTGGCCAAAGGGAAGCCAGGTCAGATACTCTCGGATGATTGGTACAGTTTTCCCATTGTCTCCTCATTCTGTGATATTGCAGTATCTTAGGAGCCTGCTTCTCCTTGCACCCGTCCTTTCATCAGTCCCGTCTCAGGATTCCTGCACCAGCCAGAAAAGGTCACTTTCTGTTATCTTTGTGCATTCATGTTAACTTAACCAGAGTGCTTTGAAAGATTTCACCGTCTAGTTTCTAGAAGCAGTTTTCCTGCTAAATTTGCTTACCATAGCAAGTTTTGGAATTTGTGTTTTAGGTCTGTTTCTGTGAAACAATAAAAGGTATTAAAGGTAAATATGCTTTATTTATGAAACTACCAGAAATCTCAGAAGCAATCTAGCCCATAGTTTTTCTAAGTGACACATTGTGTGCAGTAGAGACAGGGTAAGCTGGATGACAAACATTTGTTCTGAAGAATATTATGAATATATTTCAACTAATTTTTAAGTAAATAAAGACTAATTCAGGATTACATGTTTGCAGGTATCATCAGCCATACCTAGCATATATTCTATACTTGTAAAGAAATGTATATTTGCTGACACCTAAAGGCTTATTTTGGAAAAAGTAGAAGGATTTTTGAATATTACTTTATTACTACTGATTTTTACATTTTCAGAATATTTCAATCATTGTTCAAGATACAGTATTAGTCTCTACCTTTTAATATCAGTTTTATGGCATATTAATAACAAGCAGACACACACACATACACACAGCTAAATATAGACCAATCTGAGAGACAGAATATAAAATAGTAAGAAAGAAATAGTAACAATCATTATCTCTAGTGTCTACCACATGATTGTTGACCTATAAAGAAAATAATAAAGTGAATATGGTTGAGAACATAATTGACAGACACCTTGGTGTTTGTCAAGTATTAGGAGGGACTGAAGTCAGGATGGTATAGTGTAGCACTTTGTATTTTAGATAAGGTAAATCCTATAGAAAATTTTATATATTCTCATCAGACCTTAGAACAATGGACAATAGTTTACTTTGAGATTTAGAAAGTACTTTAAACATTCTTTTCTGCACTCAGAAAAATATTAAAGAGATGGCCCAAAGTGATCATAGTAAATAAATATAAAAATAACATGAACATATCCCACTGTCTTAGGTATAATTACTGATCTCTATATTGTAGTTAATATCTTGACTTATGTTTTCATTCCTATAGACTAACAACTTGATAAGAAGAGATACTGCACTTGATCCTAGACAAAACTTTTTTTTTTTTTTTTTTTTTTTTTTTTTTTTACAAGCAAAGCTCATCTAGTCCTTTATTTCCATGGTGCCAAATGTGTTACTCCATGGCCATTTTAAGCTCATACCTATTAAAAATAAAGTAATTATAACAGGAAAGGGGCTTGGTAGATGTGGTTACATGATTATTTTCTATCATTAAATCATAGAAGTTTGGAAATGGCATTATATTTTAAATTAACATTATATATCAGCATAATTTAATAAAACACAGGAAATTGAAAAAGTCTTAATATAAAAATTACACATATATACATAAATGGAAATTTATTGCAAGAATCCATGATTTAAGGGTGTATAGCAGTTTTGACTAAACATATATTTCACATAAAATTTTTGAAGGTGATTTTAAGCAAAAATCATAAATACATGTTTTTAATTTAGAATATTATAACTATAGTATATACAATTATATGTATGAATATATAATTACACAAATTACTTATTTTATATATAAATTATTTTATATAAATATATGATTGTATGTTGTATGGTTTCAGTAGAAATGAAGATACTTGGTAAAAATCTTATAGGAAGATTCTTATCAGCTCATTGCATATAGTAATACTAATATTTAACCTTTCAATTCTCCTGTATTCTCTTTTGATTTCTTTTTTATCAATAGATTATGCTAACAGTAAATCAGCATGAAAAACCATTCTGTGATTACTGAGTTTGTGCTTTTGGGCATATCAGATGATCCACAACTTCAGGTTGTGATTTTTATCCTTTTATTGATTGCTTACATATTAAGTGTCACTGGAAACTTAAGTATCATCATTCTCACCTTGCTAGACTCTCGTTTAAAGACTCCTATGTATTTCTTCCTCCAGAATTTCTCCTTCTTAGAAATTATATTCACCAGTGTTTCAATCCCTAGATTTCTGGAGTCAATAATCACTAAAGTCAAGACCATTTCCTATAACAACTGTCTGGCTCAGTTATATTTCTTCATCTCCATGGGAGTGTCTGAGTTCTTTCTTCTAACCGCTATGTCTTATGACCGCTATGTTGCCATCTGCAAACCACTACACTACACCCTCATCATGAATCAGAAAGTCTGCACTCTCCTTGTCCTCACTTCATGGCTGGCAGGATTCCTGACCATCTTCCCACCATTAATGTTGGTCCTCAAGTTGGACTTCTGTGCTTCGAATGTCATTGATCACTTCTCCTGTGACTACTTCCCCATTCTACAGCTCTCCTGCTCAGATACAAGGAGTTTAGAGATGATTGGCTTTTACTTTGCATTTGTCACTCTGCTGTTTACACTGGCTTTAGTGATCTTGTCATACATCTGCATCATCAGCACCATTCTGAGGTTCCCATCTGCCAGTCAGAGGAAGAAGGCTTTCTCCACCTGTTCTTCTCACATGATTGTCATCTCCATCTCTTATGGAAGCTGCATTTTCATGTATGTCAAACCTTCTGCAAATGAAAGAGCATCACTGACCAAAGGGGTGGCTGTTCTCAATACTTCAATTGCTCCTATGCTGAACCCTTTTATTTACACATTGAGAAATGAACAAGTAAAACAAGCCTTCAAAGATTTAATTCATAAAGTAGTACTTTATAGAAGCAAATGAGGGTACATATTAAGAGAAAGAAATATTGTAATGACATAAAGACAAAATCAATTTTATTGTACTCCTCCATCCTATCTCTATCAGTTTTCTATTTTGCTGAACAATTTGGTCTTGGCTTACTATTATTCTGAAAGATACTACAGCATGGTTGCTTTTGGACTCATGTATACTAAATGCAAGCAATGATTTACAATTCAGCTATTAGCTCATTCCTTTCTTAGTTTGCTGTTTGTTAGGTTCATTTTTAAGATAACAGTCTGGTATATAGCCCCAAATGGTCTGAAACTTCTTTTTCTCTTGGATTCTTCTCTGAAGAATTCAATTGGAATTCATAAACCTGAGATTCAGATTTGAGAATATTTTACAATTCTGATTAAAAAACCATTTGCCAGAGAACACATGTTAATGTGTTTATTCTTAATAAAAAAATTTACACTCTTGATATATAAGATTAGACACTATCTTGATAATCTCACACTGAATTTTTTGACACTAATATAAAACTATAGTAACATTTTATGAAATAAATATTTTAAAGAAATCTCTCTAATATTTACACTTATATTTATTTTTCTTCTTAGAAATAATTTGAAGTTAATGATATTCCTCATTTTGTAGTTATTTTAAAAGTATATATTATAGCCAATGTTTTATGTTATTTGTGTTGAGCTGTAGTTGGTTTTAGAATATAGAAAACAGTTAGTCATAGTTATCCTGACCAGACCTAGAAATCTGAGGAGAATTTATTCCACAGTACAAGTAGTTTTATAAAGCACTCATTCTATATTTTTTTGCATGGGTATATTTTATTCCACATCTTCTTTAATCTTCATGGATCCATGGGAAATTTTCCATGGTAATATATATGTATATATATATATATATATATGTATATATATACATATATGTATTTATATGTAAAATCTCCCATAAATATGGGTAAATTTATGCTCATGAAGGTTGAGTAATAAGACATATTAATAAATGATTATATTTTATTGCATTTAAAGGAAGATGTGGTTGTTTCTGATGGTGCCATCAACATGACGGTGCTCAAGTTGTCAGTGCAGAGGAAGTGAGAAAGTACCAGAGATAGTGCTTTTTTGCCTGAGTATCAGGGAGGAGGGCAAGGTGACCACATCAAGTTCTCAGGGACAAACTGTGGATGACCCTAACCCTGTTTCATGAAGATGCTGCTGGACCAGGTATATAATCCTTAAGAGCAAATGACATATATGTGCTCCAAAGATGGCATCAAGAAGAAACCAACAGGAATAAAGCATGAATTACAAAGAGGCTAGGAGAAGGTCAAGCACCAGTGCACACAGAGGAGAGACTAGGAGAAGGTCAAGCACCAGTGCACACAGAGGAGAGGCTAGGAGAAGGTCAAGCACCAGTGCACACAGAGGAACTAGACAACTTCTTGTCTCTTCAGAGGATAACTCTTTTAGTCTTCTCCAGCCTCTTGCCTGAAGTACATAGGAGTCTCATAATTATTCATGTGTTTTGCAGGCTGAGCTCTTAGCAGAGTCACTGAGGGGACCCAAGCAGATGAGGTAATCACTTCACCCTGATTGACAAATGTCCCTTCTACTCCCTGGACTATCCACATCCCTTCATCAACTACTTTTGGTCTTTTATTCTTCTTTAATTAAAACAAACTAAAGTACCCCCAGGTACCCAGTTTGTGGGGGTAGGAGTGGCTATATCTTTTTAGGGACTCCCCTCCTCTCTTTTGGTACCCCTCCCATATCAGTGCAATCACTGTTGAACTTTACTAGTCTAGTTCTGTGTGGAAATGGCCCCTCCATGCACCAACTGGTTGACTTTTTCTTGACAAATAAGTTAAGAGAGCTTCGACTTAAAAAAAGAAAGTAAAAACTTTATTGTTTAAACACTTATACTAACTAGAAAAATAATGCTTTAAAAAAACTCATAGTGCTAGGAATCACCCTCGGAAAGTTGAGAATTAATTCCAACTGAAATAAAAAGGAAATAATTAATACTGTTAGCTATTCTTGGAGCCTGGGAGCCACACATTTATGGAGAACAATTATTTATTTAATGAAATAATTTAAAAATATCTCCTGTAATTACACCACAATTTTAAGCCGAGAAACTGAACCGTAAGGATACTCACCCACTTGTCCAGTAGCACAAGTCTCCTCATTGCCTGTTTGTGCTGTTCTGTAGTTCTCTCTGATGGAAAAGCCTTTATATATTTTTGTGAAATCAAACTCACCATCTAACATCCTAAATAGCAAATAAACAGTGTTTCAATATAACAGTTTTGTTATTTCTTCTTTCATCTCTGTTTAATTATAGAAGTTAATGAATTTAAAGTATGAAGTTTTGAGAAAATACTTGCCATAAACCATTAAAGTAATGACTCCTACTATTTATTAATTTGCTATTAAATGGGATGTAATGATTTCTATCTTTCTTTGATTTACTTCTATTTATACTGGTATTACTACAATTAAATACCCTCATTACTGAAATCAATAATATAAGACTAATACTTTTTAAGAAAATTTATATAAAATAATTGTGGAAATAGTAAACAAAAAATCCAATAAAGAAAGTCTTCTAAACACTCAGTGACCTCTCATGAAGAGTCTTTGTTTTATTCATTTCGATAGAAATTGACCCAAAAGAATTCTTGTGTCATGACCCAGATCCCGCGATACTTGAATACTGATAAGCAAGTTTTAATGTAATTAAACTTATCTCTATGTAATTAAAATAGCTCTATGAGTAGAGCTATTTCCCACATCCTGAGGTAAGTAACCATTAATTTTACATATGTTTTAACTTAAGCTTTGAACATTGCTTCAAATGTATAAAATAGAAAGAAAAATATGGCATGAATGAAATATGTTTGTTGAGACAAGCTTATACAATTTTTCCAATTAATTTTAATGAGGTTTAATTGATTAAGAGACTAGCAAATATAGAAAAAAATGAAAATATTATTCTTATAAAGTTATTGAGGTACTAAGGAATGCTTTGATCATATGCAGCAAAAAATATTAATGAAAACAGAGCACACACATAGGAAATAAAATGAAACCATTTAAAATTTTTAAAATTTTCATCTCTGTCTTTAGTAGGAACATCCTGTGGTCCTTCAAGCCTTATCTTTGGTCATTAAATAAATTTTCCATATCTTAACCAAGGATTGTTATTAATGTGAAGGATCATTATTAATACTTCTTTGATTTTGGAAAAACAGGGCATGAGGATGTTTTCAGAATATATTTTATTTAAAAGTATAAAATCACTGTTTTCACTTTTCAAGGATTCAATATTAGACAGATTATTTGGATGTTAAGCTAGAAATAATTTGAATGAAGTCATTGAAAACAAATGACAATGAGAGTTGAACCATGTTCTTCTAGAAAAAAATATGGGTCTGTGCTAAAGAAGCGAAGCTTCTTATTCAAAGCTTCAGTGCCTCAAGACAGCCTGTACGAAGACGTCTTTGGAATAGTGTAAGACTCCAGGAATCACAGGCTCTTTACATAGTATTGATGTTCAATTGTCTAAAAACTAGTTATGCAATAATTATCAAGCTTATTTTATATCAATATATGAATCAAAAATGTGGGATTTTCAAAATACAAGCATAACATACCACTCCTACTTTGTATATTGGATCTTTTATTTTATTTAATTAACTATTTTATTTACATTCCAAATGTTACCCCCTTTCCTGGTCCCCCCTTCATGAGCTCTTGAACCCCTCCTACCTCCCCTTTGCTTCTGAGAGGGTGCTCCCCCACCTAACCACCCACTCTCACCTCACCCCACTTCCCTGGGGGTTTAAGTGCATCCTTTCTCACTGAGGTCAGATGAGGCAGTCCTCTGCTACATATGTGGAGAGTGGGGTGGGGGACAGACCAGCCCATGTATGCTTTTTGGTTGGTGGCTTAGCCTCTGGGAGCTTTGAGGGGTTAGTTGATAGTACTGTTCTTCCTATGGGGTTGCCATCCCCTTCAGCTCCTTCACTCCTTCCCCTAACTCTTTCATTGGGGGCTCCAACCTCAGCTCAATGCTTCCTTCAGCAAAGCCACATCTATTCCAACAAGGTCACACCCTCCTAGTAGTGCCACTCCCTGGGTCAACTCTATTCAATCCATCACAATAATCTATGTCAAATTATCAATATAATGATAAAATTTATATTACAAATTTAAGTGTAAAAAGATAAAATTTTTAGAAATGGGTTCTTGCCTGTTTAGAAGGTCACAAGAAAGGTATAAAATGCAACCCACTCTTCATGCCAGATTTACCATGTATCGGTATGCAACAAATATGAAATTATGATACACAAAAATGTCACAAGTCACTCTAAAGTAGAGATGTTCATATAAGTTAGGTCTGAACTATTTCCATCAAAGACTAATGTTGTATAAAGCAAATAAAAACTATAAGTACATGTGTTGGCAATGAGATAAGAAGTACTGGATATCCAATTTGAAATTTGAGCACAGGGCTGGAACTGGGACTACAAAGAATCCAATGACAAACTATACACTTACATTATCACTGTTTTCTACCATGTGATAAACTCATAGATTAAATGACAGTTTTAATGAGTATACTTCTAAATATATATCTCTATTGGAAGATTAACATTCACTTTCTGAACTATTCTTTTTGCTTAATTGAAAATAAGATTCATTAGATTGGTTTCTACAATATAGTCTCCATGCCCCAGCAATGGCTATCTTCACATGGAATACTGAAGTTGGTAGCTGCTTGGAATTCAGAGCTGGATGCTGGGGATACCACCACCAGCAGCAGAAGAGCCATTGTCTTCAGTTTATGTTGGAAGGCCAAAGAGACTGGTTCTGATGTCAGCAAAGGAGGATGGGGGCACCAGTAGCAGCAGCAGAAGCAGAAGCAGAAATAGGGTAGATAAAATTGACAGCAATACATGGAGGCCAAAAGGCATGGATCAAAATGTACTCAGCTAGGCCTGCCATTTAGTTATGTGCATATGGATCATCACATAAATGAATACAGAGAAGTTGCATTTTGATAAACACAAATGAAATGAAAGAGTGGAAATTTAATATCTGAACTCTTCTTGAAAATTAAAACAAACAAAAGCTGAAATGAGCCTCTAAATCTAAATCTAACCTACAGAAAAGGATAAAGGCACCATCTGAGGCACTAATATAAATGACCTTCCTGTTGTTAAAAAGAAGTAGCAGCATTTTTACTGCTTCCAAAGAATTCAGTTAATAAAGATATCTCAATCCTTGTGATATAGAGGTACATTTGCCAAAATGCTTCATTACCACATACTGTGTCAGACTAAAGTAATTCTCAAGTTTGTATCTCACCCATAACATACTTTTGTATGAGTAACTGTTATCATTGCATGCATATATATCCATATCAAAGTAGATGTTATATACCTTAAATGTATACAGATGTCACTCATATTTCAATAAGCTGGATAATATAAGATAAAAATTTTATCATATATATCGTCTCACTTTTTACATGAAATGGTTAGTTGCTTTGTCATAATGCATAATGCTTATTTTTATTTTATTTTATTAATATTAATTTATTAAATTATACATTATTGATGATGGCTATTTATTATTTAAATAATAAATACAATGTGTCTTCATTATCTGGTTACACATATTTTATTGTCAAGTATCTGGGAAAAAATTTATGGAAAAGAAAAATTAATATAGTCAACTAACCAGAATTTAACATAAATAAAATTTTAGTGTCCTTTAATATTTCTTATTAAACTTTTTAACAGATTGTTTAAAACATTATAAAGGCTAATATGTACAATAAATATGAATGTTGAAATTAAATATAATGAGAATTAAATTATATTGTAAAATTCCATTTTTATTTCATTGTGAGCACAATGTGTTTTAGTTGTTAATATTTAACACAGCATATAACTTTTAATTTTATGATACCCTGACACCTAGGAAACTAAGAGTAAGCCACCAAATGTATAGAAAAATTACATTTGAAAAATATAATTAAATATCAATTGTTTAATGGTTCCAGGTTTTCAAGAAAGCACATTTCATAGTTACTTTTATTATTCATGAATTATTAGATGAGAATAAAATGTGAAATAATTGTAATTAATGGCAGTAGGCATTTAGTAGATGACAACATTGTGTGCTCTCTGGGATACGATGACTAACACACTCTCTAGAGAGACCCACTGGTGAACAGGGTTAGAGGTTACTGAAATATTGTAGGATGAGTTCTAGAAATCCCCCATGGTCTACAAGACAGCAGAGCTATGACCTGGGCTTTATTTTGTCCACAGGGCCCAAGGCTTTTGAATTAGAAACAGATACACTTCAAGCATTTGTTACATAAGTACAAGAAGTACTGCTACTTAAGATTATAGAAGGCTGGAGTATGCTTCCATATATGTGAGGGGTTTTAATGATCTACTTTTGTTTCAAGTATTTCTGTTCAGTCATCATGAAAAAGAAAAAAATTAAATAAAGTCTGATTAATATGAGTGTTACAAGTGTCCAGCAGAGCAGCCATACTTTACACTCTGTTCCTCAGAGCAAAAACCTACTCTTATAAAATAAAGAGCCAACAACTTTTAGTATTTAACAGACAAGAATCTAAAGAACATCGTATCCTCTGGTGTTGTGTTTGAATAGCTGAGAATTAACTAAATAGGTGAAAATGAGTGAGGATAGTTCTTTAGGTACATCTGGGTATCCCTGTGCATGGCTGGACCTCTACAATGAGTGATCTTATGTGGATCAAGAAAGCTAAGAAATAGATTATCTATCCATGAAGCTTCGAAAATAAGCAAAAGTATGAACAAATGGAAAACATGCTGTAGTTAAATTCAAGAGACAGAGCTACTAAGACCTAAGGCAAGTAACAACATTTCCCAATTTTGTTTTTTAAAAAAATGAAAGTGAATAGTATATGTCTCTTTAATCTCAAGTGGAAAATTTTCTTGTACTGTACATGCATTTCTAACTTTGTAGACAGAATCAAGTGTTACATATGTTGATTGAATTATAAGATAAGTCAATATCTAAGGTATATATTCCCCATTTTTAAATAAGATAATATTAAAAATTCTATCTTAATCATATGATATATATTATTTTCTCTTGTTCTAACAGTTATTCTATAATATTACTATTAAAATAAATTTAATTACTTAAATGTAGATAAAACTTTTAAATTATTTGCTAAGAAGAATTATTGACTGATTTCTTATATATAAAAGAATAAAAAGCTGTTATTACCTTTCAACAGCACTAGAGAAACAGTTGTGTTTTTAGGAGGAAGTCCACCTTAACTTAAAAAAGGAAAATTTATGTTTCATATTGCTTAAACAAATGTTAACACTGCTTTGTTCTAATTAGACATGAAGCAAAAATTACTGACTTTATATTCCATCTTCTAATAATATAACTTACAATACAAAAATTTTCCAACATCTCCTGCTATACTTAAGAAGCCATTAAATAAACTGCATTCATAAATACACACTAAAACTATATGATAATAAAAGCTCATAATAATTGTCATGAAGTATAGAAGATATTTTAGAACTGTATTTGTTAGAATGATACTAATCTGAGCGATATCTTTCAATTCCTTTAAAAAAGAGGAATTAGAAGAGGCAGCAGCATCAGGAAGGGGAGAAGAGAGAGGATATGAATCACACGGCGATTACAGAATTCATCCTCTTAGGCCTTTCTGATGACCCTGACATTGAGATTGTGATTTTCCTCTTTTTATTAATCACATACATATTAAGTGTCACTGGAAACTTGACTATCATCGTTTTGACCTTCATAGACTCCCATCTACAAACACCAATGTATTTTTTTCTCCGGAATTTTGCTTTCTTGGAAGTCTCATTTACAACTGTATGTATCCCTAGATTTCTGGGGTCTATTGTCACCCAGAATAAGACAATTTCCTATAACAACTGTGCTGCCCAACTCTTTTTCTTTATCTTCATGGGTGTGTGTGAATTTTACATTCTAACTGCCATGTCCTATGACCGATATATTGCCATCTGCAAGCCCCTTCACTACACAACCATCATGAACAGGAAGCTCTGCACCTTGTTTGTGCTGTGCGCCTGGCTGGCTGGTTTTCTGACTGTTTTCCCACCCCTTATGCTTTTGCTCCAGCAGGATTACTGTGCTTCCAATGTCATTGATCATTTTGCATGTGACTTTTTCCCTCTCTTGCAACTGTCTTGCTCAGATACATTGTTTCTAGAAGTGATTGGTTTCTATGTTGCTCTGGTTGCTCTACTGTTCACACTGGCATTGGTGATTTTATCTTACATGTATATTATCAGGACTATTTTAAGAATTCCATCTACCAACCAGAGGAAAAAGGCTTTCTCCACCTGTTCCTCTCACATGATTGTCATCTCCCTCTCTTATGGAAGCTGCATATTCATGTATGCTAATCCCTCTGCAAAAGAAAAGGCCTCACTGACCAAAGGTGTGGCAATTCTTAATACCTCTGTTGTCCCCATGTTAAACCCCTTCATTTATACTCTAAGGAACCAGCAAGTAAAGCAAGCATTCAAAGGTGCAGTACACAAACTAGTATTTTCTGTAAGCAAATGAAATTAAAAATACATCCTGAGAGGCTCTACCAGTGCCTGACAAATACAGAAGTGGATGGTAGTAGCCAACCATTGGACTGGGCACAGGGTTCCTAATGAAGGAAATAGAGAAAGGACCCAAGAAGCTGAAGGGGTTTGCAGCCCTATAGGAGGAACAATAATATGAACTAACCAGTACCCCAGAGCTCCCAGGGACTAAATCACCAACCAAAGAGTACACATGGAGGGACTCATGGCTCCAGATGCATATGTAGCAGAGGATGACCTTGTCTGTCATCAATGAGAGGAAAGGCCCTTGGTCCTGTGAAGGCTCTATACCTCAGTGTAGGAGAGTACCAGGGCCAGGAAGCAGGAGTGAGTGGGTTGGTGAGCAGGGGGAGTGGGGAGATGATAGGGGGTTTTCGGAGGGGAAACCAGGAAAGGGGATAATGTTTGAAATGTAAATAAAGAAAATAATAAAAAAAGCTCTTAAGATATAATGAATTATAATCTTGAAATTACTAAGTATCCTTGTTCTCTGGTGGTTTCTTTATGTGTTACATTGTAGTAACTTTTATAGTTTCACAGTTTATTTCTCTTATCTCTACGATCAAGTATATATAATACATTGTTGTTTTGAAATCTTTAATAAATGTTGATAGCCTGCAAAAATCCAAAGCCAGACCAAATCTCAATACTCAGAGGAAACTCAGGCACAAAGTTACACCCCTAGCCTAGAAGCTCTTGGCAATTCTTGGATGCCAGGGAGAGAAGGGTTTGTTTCTTTTCAGGATATAGACCTGGATACATTGTTCACACTTCAATGGAAAGCCACAACCTAAGAATATTTGGACAGGACAAACTGGCCTTGGTGGGCAAGAAAAGGACAAAGACACAAAGTTGATTGAGAAGAAAGTGGTCAGGTCTAGGAAGAATTGTGCAAAGATGAATGTGACCAAACTATGTTATATAAAATACAACATATTATAAACATAAATAAACAAACATAATTATAAAAATAATAGAATGTATTTCTCCCACAGATTTTTTTTCTGGAAATGTTATGTTTTTTAACAAAATATTCTATGGGAGGATATCCTATAATAGTTTGAATTACTGTTTCTATGTCCATAATCTACATATATTATCAAAATCCTCAGAAACAAAGTTAAAAATTATATTTTTCATATTTTCAAGATTAACTGACATTTTGATAGCATTTAAGATTCTCTATGTTCTGTATACTCATTCTCTATGAGCAATAGCTTCCATTTCAATGCATCTTAAATGCAAGTTTATATTTTGTACATTTTAAACTGTGCCACACTTATTTTCTCTGTAAATTAAGTAAGTACTTTAAAACACAAAAGGTAATTTGCGAATGCCCTCTAATTATTTCAACCATGTGGGTATCAATTCAATAACTTGTCTTTCACCTTGAAGTGTCTGTTGTTAATTAATAATTATACTGTGAGAGAGTTGATTCACTTTTTCTTTTACATTTTTCCAACTAGTGCAGATTAGAAATGTTATGTCTCATAAATTTATTTTTCAGTGTGTAGAATGCCATAACATACAAAATGAAATGTGAAAAACAAATGAAAGTATTTTATACCAATTTTAATGCATTGGAAGGAAGTTTTAGATTTTTTTCCTTCTCTTTCCAATATTTTTTTTTTAGTTAATTAATTTATTTATTGCCCGGACCTGTGAGGCCTTCAGCAGGGACCTAGGGCAGGGGAGAGAGACTGAGGCGGGACAAGAGACGGGAAGAATGAGAGCAAGACAGGTTTCTGATCATGCTCTGAAAACTTTACTTCAGGGATGGCAATCTAAGCATAAACAAGAGGAGGCTTCAAGAAGGGGAGAAGAGCCCTGGGGGCTTTCCGAAGGCCAGGTGGCAACCTTCAGTCTCTGGAACCATCTGACAAAGTGTCCTCCACACCCACAAATATTCTTACTGTTAGACTACACAAGTTCTCTCAGGGCTGTATGGGTAAGCTAGTAAATTTCCATGGTTAAGGCCATAGCTCCTGGCAATTTGTCTTAAATTCCAGACTTTATTCCCTTCCTGGTCCACCCCCATACCACATCCCATACCTCCTCCCCGCCCTCTATCTCCATGAGAATGTCTCCACCCCCCACCCCACTAGACCTCTAAACTCCCTGGGGCCTCCAGTCTCTTGAGGGTTAGGTGCATCTTCTCTGAACCCAGACCCCGCAGTCCTCTGCTAAATATGTTAGGAGCCTCATATCAGCTGGTGTAAGCTGCCTGGTTTGTGGTCCAGTGTCTGAGAGATCTCGGGGTGGGGTGGGGTGGGGTGGGGTAGGGTGGGGTTTCCAGGTTAATTGAGACTGCTGGTCCTCCTACAGGGTTGCCTTCTAACCCCTTAAACTGTTAGCAAAAAATAAAACCTTATGTTTTAGTTGTACCTTTCATGTATTCTGTCACAATGATGAAAAATATCAAAAACTGGTATCAAGAAGTAGGTGACTGCTATAATAAATATGAAAATGTGGCTCACAGGATTTTGAAACTAGTTTGTGGATAAATAGTCAAGAGTATAGAGTCAAGGAGCCTTAGAATACCAAAAGTAGAACTTAATGAATTATTCCAGTAGATATTTGGAAAATCAAAATGTCAACAGAAAACCAAAGTTTCAGAGAGGAACAAGGATTCTATTAAGAAGCAAACCATAGTCTATTTATGCTCTATTCTGGCCAAGAATCTGGCCACATCCTATCCATTTTCTGGACAATGGGGTGAGGATGAATTCAGATTTGTTTAGAGAAAAACTATGTTAAGACAAGGTACCATTCAGGCAATAGCAAAGCTAGTGTTGATTGCCTTTAGAAAAGTTTATGACTACAAAAAATATCAGTAAATGCTTAGGAGATTAGTGTAATTAAGGAACAACCTTGTACTTTCTACTAGAACAGCAGGAGAACAACATTAAATCCACAGAAAGTGCCCTACCATGACTGCCTAGGAAAACACTTTTCTAAAGTCAGTGCTCTGGCCCCTGGAGACCAGAGGCCAACAAGGTTCTTTGAAAGAGCTGGCATACATCTTGAGCTGGGCAGCAGAATATGAGATTGTTGTCCATGTAGTACTGACTCTTTAGACATTAAGGTCACAAGATTTGTGGGTCATAATGACTTAAAATAATGTCCCAGAAAGCCAATGAAACAAGACAATATGTAGCATGATCTGGTGTGACAAAGACCAAGTATTCTGCCTTACCTATCTATTATAAAGTTGATCATATATGGATCATTGTTCAAATGCTGTTTCTACAGAGGTATAATTGCTGAAATGCTGTTCTAGAATCCATAAGCTCTCCCTGCACATTGAAAGAACTATGATACTTTGTATCCTAACTATGTTTCATTGGTTTAAAATATGATCTCTGATCACCCTCTGACTACCCTGGAAAAAACTGGATATATTATTGAAATATATTCTATTAGCTTATGGAGAGGGAGTACAACACACATAACCCCTGCAAATTAAATTTGAAATGTTAGTTAATGAAAAAGCTAGAGTTAATAGAAACCAGGAATGAAGAAAACCCATAAATGTCAGGAGACATGGAGAAAGAAATCTGAGCAAGTCTCAATTTAAAGTCTTTTTAAAAAAACACTATGCCTCCCCACCTCTACCTGAAGCAGTCAGGTGAGCCAACCCCTAGAGCCTGAGAATCTCTGCCTCTCACTTGGGCAAAGCTGGAGAGCTGACTTTGGTGTTTCTGGTATGGGAGTGCTGGAGGGTTGACCAATTCAGCTTCTACCCAGGCCTAGATCCAGAACTCTGAGTTGGCCCACCCCTACATCTACCCCAACTATGAACTACTGGAGCACATGAAAGGGCCAGTACTGCAGGTCGAAGGCTGTAAGATCTCAACATAGGGCAACAACAGAATATCTGAAAGGAATACACTTGAGGATCAAATTAATAGTGTAGCAGAAGCCAGAGGCCTCAACCAGACCAATGACTCATTTCAATGGATATTTGTAAGGAAAGCTGTTTGAGCAAAAGGGTACATTATATGACACACTGTAGCTTCCATGCTAAAACATTTGTTGTTGCTGTGGTTTTATTTTTATTTCATTTTTATTTCTTTGCAGGGAGGAATTGTAAGTTTGAACAAAGGGGGAGATGAGTGGGATTAGGGTATGTGGTGTGAAATCCACAAAGAATCAATAAAAAGTTGAAAAATTGTGGACCTCATAAATCCTATGATATGGTGTATTTTACTATCACTAAAAGAAAATAGCCATATGGAAGCATCTGTTTATGAAGTAAATTTGCTTTTATAAAGAGAAAAATATATATTATGGAAGAGAAATTTACATGATAGGAGTTTTCAAAAGTGCTTCTTTGTCTTAAAGATGTTTGCCCTTTTTCTTATAAAAAATTAATAACAACTATGCTGCTCACAATTATAGATATGACAGGGAAAAGATATAAGATTAACTTCTCCCTTCCTTAAGCTTTTATATGACTTATCCCTTATATTAATATGTGGGACCTCATACAGTTTTGTTTCTTTTGAAATAGTTTTGCTCCATCTATATTCATTAATGCAATAATGGAATAAAATAGGCTAATATCCACCTTAAATGTATTTTTAAAAAAGGCAGAGGAATAAAACTTGCATAAACATGAACTAAATTTTTGATATTTCTACATGAATATCTTGAATCAATTACTCTTATATAATGTATCAACTCTTACATTTTAACTCAGAGATTTTTTTTAAATTTTTAATTAATTTCCATTGGCAGTTACTCCTAGCTTTAAAACCTTTCAATGACCATCACATAAGGAATTGAATGCACACATGTTTTATGTATTTGTATTATTTGTACCTGAAAAGAACATAAGGAGAAATTGAGAAGTGTAATATAAATTAAAAATACCACATTTTCAACATGCAATTTTTAGTTCATAAATATTTTCACAAATAGAGAATTCATATATACATAAGCATAAGCAAAAACTTAATTAAAGTAGGAGATACAGTGGATGGAAACAGCCAGAAGGTAATAAATCCAACTTGAAGATGATTTCTCTGTGATGCTATCATGAAAAACATTGAGAGGATTTTCCTGAGTGTTAAAAATTGAAAGACAGTCAAAATGTATAGGTTCCCAACACTGGTGCATTTCAAAATACATTTATGTCATATCAGAAATCAAAATAATATCTCATTGTGGCCCAGCAAAAAGACTTTCCTGGATTATTAAACTTTAAAGGATGTTTAAAGAGCAGGCAACTCTCTTGAAGACAGGTCCAGAAGAAAAGTATAAACTCATGCAATCAAAAAGATTAATAAATAAACGTCAGGGCTGGATAGATTACTCAGCAACTAAGAGTATACCCTGCTTTTCGAGGACTTGAGTTCAGTTCTTAGTATTTGCACCTGAAGTTTTGCCACCTAGAACTCTAGTTCCCAGAAATCCAATGTCTTTGGCCTCTACAGGCATCCACACTCACACACACATACACAACTCAGACATTCACATTATTTAAAAAGAAAATAAAATATTTTAAAAGTTAAATTATATTGCATATTGTTCATATGTTTGCCTCATTGACTCTGGAATTTTTGCAAACTCCTTGTTAATATTAACAAAATGGGGTCTGTCTGTGCTGGTGTTCAGAGCACACCTTGGGCGGAAGCTCCGTAGCCAATCCCACAACACCCAGAGGAAGCTCCACTCCCAAGTGCTCTGACACACCCAGGATCAAAGGTGAGGAGGAACCAACATCTGTCCCAACACTGGGAGTAACTGGGACCAGTGGGACCAGGCATACAGGAACTCCACCAGGCCAGTGACTCAGGTTCCTTCCGATCTGTCTGGGTTGGTGTCCTGAGCAGACCTTGGGCTCAAGCTCTGCAGCCAGTCCCACAACCCACCGAGGAAGCCCCACTCCCAAGTGATCTAACAAGCTCAGGATCACAGGGTCACAGAATCACAGGATCACAGAGACAGCTTGACTCTGAGGAGTTCTGACACAACCAGGATCATAGGAAGGACAGGCTCCAGTCAGATTTAGCAAGAGCAGGTAGCACTAGAGATAACCAGATGGTGCAAGGCAAGTGCAAGAATATAAGCAACACAAACCAAGGTTACTTGGCATTGGGCCAATAAGTGGGAGAGGGTGGGGTGGCAGGCATGGGGAGGGGGGAGGCAACAGGAGTTTGTTCTTGTTTTTGTTTGTTTATTTGTTTTTTGGAGGGGAAACTGGGAAAGGAGAAATTTACACGTAAATAAAGAAAATATCTAATTAAGAAAAAAAAGAAAAAAAAAAAGAACCCAATACTCCCACCATAGTAAGAGTCCTGGACACACCATTACATTGGAAAAGCAAGATTCAGATATAAAACCACTTCTCATGGTGATGATACAGGACTTTAAGAAAGGCAGAAATAGCAACCTCAAAGAAATACAAGAGAAACACAGGTAAACAGCTAGAAGCCCTTCAAGAGGAAACACAAAAATCCTTTGAAGAACTACTGGAAAACACAATCAAACAGGTGAAGGAAATGAGGAAAACCATCCAGAATCTAAAAATGGAAATAGAAACAATAAAGAAAACAGAAAGAGAGACAACCCTGGCCATACAAAACCTAGGAAAGAAATCAAGAGTCACAGATGCAAATATCACCAACAGAATAAAAGAGATAGAAGAGAGAATCTCAGGGGCAGAAGACATCATAGAAAACATTGACACAACAGTCAAAGAAAATGCAAAAAGCAAAAAACTCCTAACCCAAAGCATCCAGGAAATCCAGGACACAATGGGAAGACCAAACCTAAGGATAATAGGTATAGAAGAGAATGAAGACTCCCAAGGTAATGGGCCAGCAAATATCTTCAACAAATTTATAGAAGAAAACTTCCCTAACCTAAAGAAAGAGATGCCCATGAACATACAAGAAACCTGCAGAACTCCAAGTAGACTGGACCAGAAAAGAAATTCCTCCTGCCACATAATAGTCAAAACACCAAATGCACTAAACAAAGAAAGAATTTTAAAAGCAGTAAGGGAAAATGGTCAAGTAACATATAAAGGCAGGTCTATCAGAATTACACCAGACTTCTCACCAGAGACTATGAACGCTAGAAGATCTTGGGCAGATGTCATACAGACCCTACAAGAACACAAATGCCAGCCCAGGCTACTATACCCAGCAAAACTCTCAATTACCATAGATGGAGAAAACAAGATATTCCATGACAAAACAAAATTTACACAATATCTTTCCACAAATTCAGCCCTACAAAGGATAATAGATGGAAAACATCAACATAAGGAGCAAAACTACACCCTAGAAGAAGCAAGAAGGTAATTTTTCAACAAATCCACACAAACCTAATTCCACCTCTTACAACAAAAACAACAGAAAATAACAATTACTTTTTCCTAATACATTAATTTGAAAATTAATATTACCAACATTTCCTAATCAATTGAAATCCAATAATATGAGGAATTAGAAATTTGTTGATTGTCATCCAGTGGTCTCTCTAATTTGGGAATTGGAGAAATAGGTCCAATATTTTACAATCTATACACACTTTCAGCTTGTTTGTGATGGTGTCTTGCTGTGTACAACATAATGGTCTTGAAATCTTGCTTCTCATATCTCAGCCTCTCTATTATTAGTATTGTTTCTTTCATGTCTTTACACTATACTATGGTTTTCCGAACAGCTTATATATTTCAAAAATATTTATATACCCAAAAGAATCATAGACAAGTAAATTGGGAGGGGGCTTTTAAGAGAACAACAAAGAATGAGACTGAATGCTTTGCTTGACGTTTGTAACTCTTGTATCAAGTTTGAAGAAGAGGACTTTATTAGTTACCCTTTCTCTGAGATGAATGATTTTCCAAATTATCACAGCTAATGAACCAAATTCTTACCCTCACCTAATGTCTGTGCCACCCTCCAAGCAGAACCATTGTTCATTGAAACAGTTGGTGAATGACTTTATGGATAGACCATCTTAATACATACACCATTTCTTAAATGAAGGTAACCTGTTCTCTGTGGGCTGAGAATAAAGTCACTCACTCATGTCAAATAGCTTTGACCATAGCAGGAAGTCTGTATTGTGCCTACAATTCATTCCTTGGGATGACAGAACTATCAACTCTCAGCTTAGCTATGATGGAGGTAAAATCCTTTGGTGATGTGAGGGTCATTGAAGTAGAGCCTTATTACAATGAAATTCAATGTCTAAAAATTGTTCTTATTTTGGGCTTGTACCACGGTAAGAGCCAAAATTTTAAACTCTACTAAATACTAAACAAACAAAAAAACTTTATATATTTATGTTCATTTAAGAAAATACTAGTAGTGATGTATTATTTTGAAGTATACAGTTAATATGTTTGGAGTTATTTAAAATTTTTATTGAGAAAAATGTATTTTCACTATTGCTGTAGACAAGCATCTACATAAGACTGTTAAATTGATTGTTGTTTTATATCAAACAACTTTTATAATACTTATTTTTATTGTTATAATATTTTATAAATTTTAAGGAGTATGACAAAAAAGATATTGTAAGTACTGAAAGGGGGGTCTCTGGGAGGAGTGGGGGTACAAAAGTGAAACAAGAATGTTATTTAATTCTATTTACTTAAAATATGTTTTTAAATGTTAACAAATTCAGATAAATTGAAATCATATAACTTTTCTCATCATAATGCCATGAAAGTTTAAAAAAAAATGGAGCGTAGTAATGATTCACCTGTGTCTTAATGATCTCTCTCCATGACATGCTTTGCTTATCAATTCCCGTGGGCTACCAGAAAGATACAAATAAAGTGAGTCTAAATCCAGGTCCATGTTGAAAGATACCCAGATAGAAATGTTCCTTATTTTTGATTATTCAAGCCATCATTTGCAAGAACAAAAATTCTCTTAAGCCTAAAGAAAATATTACTTATTTTTGGGTGTAAGTTTTATTGCTGTAAAATATTCACCTAAAACACCCATGTAAAGGCAGAGGAGAATATTCTAGGAAGTTCTTTGTGCTATATGAAGAAGAAAGTGGAAGAGGGCCCCCATCAGCACAGGCTTTCCCATATTTGTCCATGGAAGAATGGGAAATGATAGCTCTGTTGTAATCTGATAAATTGTTACAAAGATTTAGAGTAACTGAAATTAAGCGTACCATGAGTTAAATACTACTAATCTCTAACAAAAATAAATATAATCTGGAGAGAAGCCACAGATTTAAATCATCTTATTTGACAGTTAAAATGAAATCAAATGTTACTGAGCCAACTTGCTGGCTCTGAAATCACGACTATTTAAGAAAGTAGGATTTCAGACTTCATTTTCAAGATTAACTCAGAAGTAAGTTTGTCATCTTCATGTATTATAAAATATTCCAATTTACTTAAGCATTTACAATGTTACCTGCATATAACATATAGTTAATGTGAAAACTAAAGGAGCTCTTATGGGGGAGCTATAAAGGAAGGAAGGAGATAGTGTGATTGGAAAAAGACTAAATATTACACTCCTCACATTCAGAACCTAGATTTAAGTGTGTGTGTGTGTGTGTGTGTGTGCATGTCTGTCTCTCTGTGTCTGTCAATTTTTGTCTCTGTCTCTCTTTGTGTATGTGTGTCTGTCTATGTCTATGTGTATGTGTGCAGATGTGTGTGTGTGTATGAGAGAGAGAGAGAGAGAGAGAGAGAGAGAGAGAGAGAGAGAGAGAG
>JADRCD010177349.1:23632-34394 GCA_019843815.1 Montemys delectorum
CCCCCCCAAACAGAGAGCCAACCATAAGTACTGGATCATTCTCCTACACCTTCTCTTTAATGTTATTCTCTGATAGAAATAGAGCCTTTAAAGGGCATTTTCAATTATTTGAAAGAATAGCTACTTCCCTGTAAATGTTACTTTGACCACATATTTATTTGTATAGCATTGTTGTACTAAAAATTAAACTATACATTTTGTAAATTAAATTTTTCTAGCTAATGACTTATTTCAAAAAAGGTTTTCCTTTCTTATCCTCTGGTCTTTGTATTATAAAAGAAAATCACACAGGGAGAAGAATGCCATCATCTAAAGACCCTGAAGTATTAAATACTGAAGAGAATGCCTGAGTATGACCATGAGTATACAGGCTGAGTCTCCAGTGAGGTGGTCATCAGAGACAATTTTTGGTGAAATTTTGAAAGTTTCCTAAACCATAGTTCACTTAGTTTTACAAAATGTAAATTTGAAGGTAAGAAAGACTTGATTACTTCTATAAGCTTTTGAAGTGTGTTTAAAGACTATATCACATTCTAGACTTACTTTTACAATGTTGAGGAAAGGGAAGATAAGTTACACTATTTTATAAACTTCATTAGGTAACAGTGATTTTAAAATTATTATAGGATAAGTATGATATAAATAAAAGTATACTATAAGTACCTAAAGCATTGGAAAAATGATTTAAGTGATATCATCAGAGTTTTTAATCCATGTTTATATCTCTAATGTATCTTCTAGTCAACAGGTTGAACAAAAGATGCTATTTGTCATTTGAATGGAAAATAAAGGTGGATTTTTATTTCATAAGACTATTCATCTTTACAAATGTTTTCTATATACCATGCTCTATCTTCAATATTTTTCTATATATTTTCGGTTATGGAGGATTATTCTTTGTATATTTAAAGAGAAGAAGATTCACAATGAAAAACCACACAGTACCCACAGAATTCATTCTATTGGGACTGTCAGATGACCCTAGGCTTCAAATTGTGATCTTCCTCTTTTTAATTCTCATGTACATACTAAGTATCACTGGAAACTTGACCATCATCACTCTCACCTTGGTAGACCCTCATCTACAAACCCCCATGTATTTCTTCCTCAGGAATTTCTCTGTTTTAGAAATTACCTTTACAACAGTCTGTATCCCTAGATTTCTAAGCACAATTGTTACCAGAGACAAAACTATCTCCTACAATAATTGCACAGCTCAATTGTTTTTCTTCATCTTCATGGGTATCACTGAATTTTACCTTCTAACGGCTATGTCTTATGATCGCTATGTGGCCATCTGCAAACCACTGCACTATACAACTATCATGAACAGAAGAGTCTGTGTATTGCTGGTCTTTTCAGCCTGGTTGGCAGGGTTCCTAAACATCTTCCCACCGGTCATTCTCTTTCTTCAGTTAGATTACTGTGGCTCCAATGTCATTGATCACTTCGCTTGTGACTACTTTCCCCTCTTGCAGTTATCCTGCTCAGACACATGGCTCCTGGAAATTATTGGGTTTTATTCTGCAATAGTGATACTGCTCTTCACTTTATCATTGATCATCCTTTCCTACATGTTCATCGTCAAAACAATCTTGAAACTTCCATCTGTCAGTCAGAGAAAAAAGGCTTTCTCTACATGCTCCTCCCACATGATTGTCATTTCTATCTCATATGGCAGCTGTATATTCATGTATGCTAACCCTTCTGCCAAAGAAAAAGCATCACTGACCAAAGGAGTAGCTATTCTCAACACTTCTGTGGCTCCCATGATGAATCCATTTATCTACACCCTGAGGAACCAGCAAGTGAAACAAGCCTTGAAGGACACCATCCAAAAAGTAGTGCTTTTCTCTGGTAAATAAAAACATTTGTAATGTTAAAAGCACAAGTTCTTCTTTCCAAATTTATAGGTAATAGAAAAAAAGTTATGACTTGAGATAGGGTTGGGATTTTGATATTTAGTGATATTTCATGTTTAAAGTAAGTGTTATGCTTTGTATCTACAGCTCATTTCTATGTGAGTTCATCTATCTTTGTATTCATCATCTATTGCTTACTTGTGAGTGTATTTTTTTCTAAAAAATAAAATCCTTTCAGATGTTTTTCTATTGTTCAATCCATATCAGGACTCTGCTTCATTACCATTATTTGGAGTTTACCATCTTACTATAAATTTATTCTTATTATAGTTAATAAACTTGGGAAAACTGAATACTGCTTCATGATTTTCTAATACTTCAAATCTTTACTGAAAAATTTTTTTAGATGATATGGAAAGTCTAGGCTAATGATCACACTTTTGGGTATGAGCATGAGTATTAGTTCTTGGATATATACATTTAGCATGCTAGACAGTATCAGGACCTGAATTTAATGTTTAGCATTTAATAGGAGAGAATGTCACCAGGAAATCTGGTTCTATTTAGCATTCTGTGAAATCACATGGCCACAATCATTGGCAGTTTTATTAAAAATATAAATAGCCACTAAATATTTTAAAATATCATATGAATCTTCTTTATATTAACAATTATAATAAAAAGAAATAGAGTAGAAGGTAAAATAAAAAAATGAAGCAATTATTAAAGTGATTGTTGAAATAAAGATGTTTTATCTGTTTTAACATATTGGTTAATTGGATTTATTCAACAAGTTCATGAAGTACGTACAATTACTGTTCCACATTAAGATAATTCTCCTGTAGATTTAATAACTTTATTAACATAAAGCAGAAAAGGTAAACTAGTACCAGGAAAACAAACAAAATTATGATAAACCTATGTGATTTCAATTTTGGGGGGAGCTGATTTCTAATCTCAGGATCTAGTAATTTAGAATTGCTGATAAGAAAGCTAAATCTACTGTATGTGTGGGTACTGTGTACATTATACTTCAGCTTAGACAAGTTACATGAATAATTATTTTGTAAAACCTCTTAAAATTGAACTCTATTATGTCAAATTTATTAGGGAATTAGCAATGTAGAATAGAGGCTGATAGTTAAATATTTTAAAGTCAATAACTTAACAAATATATTATTTAAATTGACTAACAGCAGTGTACCCATGAAGTCTAAATACACTGAGTTTACTGTTAATAATTTACTAATAGAATCCCATGTTAAATACTATATTGTTAATGTAATTTGCATATTTGTTTTATTTACTCTCATAAGTGATGCTGTGATTTTTAAAAAAAAAAAAAAGAATAAATTCTTCATACATTTTCTAAAATTCTCATTAAGAGGAATAGTTCAGGTATTGCTGCCATTGATAGAGACAGACAGCATGTATCCCATCTCTGACCCTTCCTGACCTGATAAGTTTTGCAGTTGTTCAATATGTGCTCGTATAGGCTTGAAATCTCAAGCCTATGCTATATGAAAAACCTTGACTTCTGTCATCTGGACTTTCGACCGACCTGGGAATCATAATCACATTACTTCCTAATTAGAAGGAATTATTTGGGTAAGAATATGATGACCCCAAAGGTCAGTGACAAAGACCTCCTGGTGACTCTATATTCTTCCAATTCTATTTGTAAAAAGTTATGTGAAGAATTATATTTTAAGCTGGGGAAATGGTTTGTAAGTTAAGAGGACTGACTTTTATTCCAAAGAATCAGGGTTAAACCCCAGCACCTACACAATGACTCACAGCCATCTATAACTCCAGCTCCATGGATTTGAACATCCCCTTTCAGCCTCCATGGGATCGAGGCATCCACACGTAAACAGTGTACATGATTACAAACTTCCAAATACATTAAAGACTAAAATAATAATTAAAAAGAACTGTGACCCTCATGGCTCTGAGGGCTGATTCTTCAGATCCTGCCTGCCACAGATAATCATACCTCTCTGCCCACCTCCTGCTAATTGTCATGCCTCTCTCCTAGTTCCAGTTATGCAGGAAGTCCCGCCTCCAGAGACTGAAGAAGTTGCTGATTGGGCCAAGTTACTGACGAACTTGGGGGAGGGGTTTTGCCTTACTTATTCTACCTGTTGGTTTCTAACAAAGAGAATAAAATGAAAGATGGCTGATTGAAACATATCTGTGTTTGGCTAATTTTTACAAATCCCTCCATGTGGTTCCAGTACCACAAAATGGCTTTCCAGGACCTTGACCTCATTCCAGAAAACCCATTCATAGTTGTGGCTGCTGGATTGCTACAAAGAACTACATCATAAAATTCTAGATACCAAACTGTTTCAAGTATTTCTCATATCTAGGGAAAACAACTGTTTTCTATACACAAAATCATAAATAATAGATATATAGTGGATAATCAAACAAAATATCTTGTAAATAATTAAGTACATGCACAATGTATTCTTAATATCTGTATGTGGATGGTAACAGTTTTCTAAAAATGAGTAAGAACCTGCCAGGTATAAATTCTCACTCATTTTTATAAAGTTTTAAAAATTACTATGATTTCATTCTAAAATATATATTACTTAATTTTGTTGTTGTTGTTTTTTGTTTTTTGTTTTGTTTTTAGTAAGGGTCTCACTATGTAGTTCATGGTGGCCCCTCCTTAAGATGCCCTTGCTTTAGCCTCCCCTCCCATGTGCTGAGATTACAGTCAAGCACCTTCAAGCTCAGTGTCTTTCTTTTTCTTTCCTTCTTTCTTTCTTTCTTTCTTTCTTTCTTTCTTTCTTTCTTTCTTTCTTTTTTCTTTCTCTCTCTGTCTCCCTTTCTTTCTTTCTTTCTTTCTTTCTTTCTTTCTTTCTTTCTTTCTTATTGCTTCTTTTTTTTATTACTTTTATTTTTTTTATAGTCCAGTCATTGCCCACCTCTGGTCCACTGTTCCACAGTTCTTCAGCCCATTTCTCCTACCCCTTTCTCCAAGAGGATGTCCCCCGCTCCTGCCAAGCCTCCCCATTTCCTGGGGCTTCAAGTGTCTTGAGGGTTATGTGCTTCTTCTTCCACTGAGGACAGACCAGGCAGTCCTCTGCTGTATATATGTTGGGGGCCTCATATTAGGGAGTGAATGCTGCCTGGTTGGTGGCTAAGTATTTGAGAGATGTCAGGGGTATGGGATCGTGAAAGGCAACCCATTTTCTAGTTGAACTAGGTTTAAATCCTGGAGACTCAGCAGGTGTTCCTGAAAGGGAATGAAGGCATTTGTCATGCTCCCAGACACTAGGCTTTTGACTGGAGGTCTCAGCTCTCCATAATTCTGTGGCCATCAGTCATATAGGGCAATTCTCCAAGCCCCTGGTAGTCTGTCTGGACTCCACCCCCACAGTTACCTGGCAACAGTCAGGTATGCTCCTCCCCACAGTTACCTGGCTATAGCCAGGTAGGCCTGGCCCACTATAAAAGGAGTTGTTTGGCCCTCCTTCCTCTCTTACTCTTGACTACCTCTCTTGCTCTCTTGCTCTTTCTCTCCCCCTGAATTCCCTCCCCACCCCCACCATGTAGCCATGGCTGGCCTCTACTTCTCTACTCTCTCCCTCTCTCTGTCTTTCTCTGCCTCTACTATCCTCTTAGCTCCCCTTCCCAGATACTCCTCCCTGCAAAAGATATTTAATCTCAGGCCCGTCCTGAGAAAGTGGGGTACATTCTCACCCATCACAACTCTCCACCGTAACAATAAATGCTTTAAAACCATGGATTGTCTCTTCTCATTAGGATCTGTTGTGCTAGAGCAATGGAGCAGGTCTTTCTTTAAAGAGCCATGACTAATCTCCTGCAGGAAGCCTCTCTGCGTTCTCAGCCATGGTCTCCACCAGACCAAGCTGCCTGAGAAAGCCTATCCCAGTGGGACCCAGCTGGAGCTCTCCTCCCTGCCCTTTTCCCTTTGGCTGGGGCTACAGCCAGCTCAGTGGGCCCACACTCCTGTTCTCAGCACTTGTGAGGCATCCAACTGCATTTGCAATGTCCAAGAGTGTGAATCTGTCGTCCCAGGCCTCCATGCTGCCTGAGGTCCCACGAGCTGGCTCCTGCCAGTTCCTCGGGGATCTCAGACTGTGCTTCCCAATCCCAGAGTGGGGACCTGTGTCTTCTCACTGCTTGAAGTCTGCCCAGTGGTGGTGTGGGGTGCTCACTGTAAAAATCCTGCCTCCCGCCTCATCCAGTGGCCCTCGGGGTACCATTTTAACACACAAGGGGTTCAGGTCAGTTAAAACTGCTGGTTTTCCTGTAGGATTGCCCTCCTCCTCAGCTTCTTCTATCCTCTTTCCCTAATTCAACCACAGGGGTCCTTGACTTAAATCTAATGGTTGGGTGTATCTATGTCCATCTCAGTCAGCTGCTTGTTGGGCCTCTCAGAGGGCAGCCATGCTAGGCTCCTGTCTGTAAGCACACCACAGCATCAGTAATAGTGTCAGGCCTTGGAGCCTCCTCTTGAGATAGATCCCAAGTTGGGCCAGCCACTGAACTGCCTTTCTTTTGGTCTCTTCTCCATTTTTGTCACTGAAGTTCTTTTAGACAGGGACAATTCTAGGTTAGTGTTTTTAATTGTGGGATGACAACTTTATCCTTCTACATGATGCCCTGTCTTTCTACTGGAGGTGGACTCCATGAGTTACCTCTCTCCACTGCTGGGCATTTCATCTAAGGTCCCTACCTTTGAGTCCTGAGAGTCTCTCACCTCCCAGGTCTCTGGTACTTTTGAGAAGGTCCCCCCACCTCCCAACCCTGAGGTTGCATATTTCCATTCATTCTACTGGCCTTCAGGGCTTCTCTCCTGTCTCCTTGCCACCACCATTGTAATTTTTTGATAAACATTGGATTTTAGGATGAAACCATTTCCACACTTTGAGAATTTTCTTAGCTGAAGGACTTAAAAACATATATCAAGTTCTATATCAGTATAAAATGATTGCCTACAATGTCTGTATTACACAGTAATGATTCCTAGTTTGTGTAGTAAAAAAAGAACTGAATGGACATTCTGAAAACGGTAACCATGAGTTCAAATCATGAAGTTGTAAAAGTAACAGATAAAGGGTGTGGTTAAGTGAATAGAAAGAACAAAATAATAATTGCCTTGTTTCTACTAAAATAGCTGCTTTATTCATGCAGTTCATTAGACAAAATAGAGCAGCCTTATGTAGGAGTATAACTTTTATCTGTGAAGGTTTTTCCTCTCTAAGATTTGAACAATACCTTTTAAGTGAAAATGTTTTCTCTTCCTTTTAAAGAAGAAGCAAAAAGGATAATAGGAAATAAATCATAACACATGGACAATATATATCTGAACAGTAATTCCAATCAGGATGATTATTCAACAAGCAAGCCACTGGATCAACTCTCTTGGAAGGGGAGACACCTTACAAAATAAAAACATACACAGTAACCTTAGACTCTCAGAATAAGTGCTATTAAGATGATGAATTCCTTCATAAAACTATTAAATAAATACTTACAAAAACGTCAGGGTAGGCTCACAGGGATTTTTTTTATAAATTAACATATCCCAAAGAAACCAAAGTTCAAGAGTAAAGAATTATTTCTTTGAAATTACATTAAATATCTTGGACAACAAAGAAAATCATTTAATTACAGAAATTTAGAGTTCCTTAACTCTTTCCTCAATTATCTCAAATGTAACCACATGACTACAGCACACTTTCAGTGTATTATATGTCCCTTTATCTTGTGATCGAAACACTGCCACGTTTGGACTTATCTGAATCACCAACTTCAGCCATCTCTAGAAACTTCATGTTCAGTGATTCCTTCCGTTACTTATAGAAGATATTGCATCACTTATGTTAAAATTCCCAAGTCATGTAGCCCCCAAGCTTGGATTTTTATTTCTTTGTTGTTGTTGTTGTTGTTGTTCTGTTTGTATAATGAGAAAAATGTCTGTCTTTTATCAATGGATTTGATCCTCTGGAGCCTAAGCAATAGGAAGTACATCAGCTTCATAAGTACATTTAATAAAGTTAATGTGCTAGGTTGGTAGAGTTATGATCATCCATGTAAAGGAATTTTATAAGGTACTGGAATTTCAGTTTTAAAGCCATCTCTACTAATGTATGAAATATTTTTAAAGCAAAGAGAGTATTGTGTTCATTATTGTCTCCCAAAGAATTATTAAATTATACTCATTCAGTAAAATGTACTTGTTAAAGGAATAAATAGAAGTTTCAAAAAAACCTACTCCTTGATCCCATTATCAATAATTTTTTTCAGAATTAATATTTATTTCTAGCTTCCATATGTTTTTCTTAAAACTGTTACTGTTTCTTCAAACATCTTTTTTACTTAATTAACTTGTTTATTCACATTACATACCAATATCAGTCACCCTCTCCTCTCGGTACCCACTGACATAAATCCT
Source organism: Montemys delectorum (assembly GCA_019843815.1). Taxonomy (NCBI): domain Eukaryota; kingdom Metazoa; phylum Chordata; class Mammalia; order Rodentia; family Muridae; genus Montemys; species Montemys delectorum. The sequence goes on from JADRCD010177349.1 coordinate 31,934, forward strand.
ATCTATATTTCCCCTTCCTTTGTCCTCTGAGGAGGAGGAGTCCCCCTAAGTCTCACCCCTCCTTCCCAGTACATCAATTCACTGTAAGACTAGGTGTATCAGTTCCCACTGTGGCTAGATAGGCAGGTTTTTTAAAAAGAATTTATTTATTTATTTATTTATTTATTTATTTATTTATTTATTTATATTTTGCTATGCTTCTACACCAACATATATCTTTTCTGTACATAATTCCGCAATGAAAGTTTATTTTATATTCGGCTCACAGAATTCGTGCTCTTCCAGGAAAATGGCGATTCCAGCTCGAGCTCCAGAGTCACCGTCCCGCCAGGGAGCCCTGCCCACCACGCCAGCCGCTGCCGGTGTGCCAGGTACTCGCTGCTCCGCCCTGCGGCTTCAAGCCCCCAGCTCCCGAGGGTTTGGGGCAGCAGAGTTTGGTGGAGCTGCGGGAGAGGTTCAGGCACCAGGAAAGACTTCTGCGCAAAGAAAAATTCATTTGCAAATTGCCCGACGAAGGTAAAAAGATCTCGAGACATCGTTGCCAAACTGAAAGCTGACATTTCAGAACGTGAAGAGGTTAGAGGGAGAAGTGAACTGTTTCACCCTGTTAGTGTAGACTGTAAGCTAAGGCAAAGAGCAACCACAAGAGTTGATACCGATGCAGACAAGGCCCAGAATTCTGACCTGATGCTTGATACTTCATCATTAGTTCCTGAATATTCCTCAGTAGGCATTAAATCATCTAAAGAAACCTCAGAAACACAGGCACCTACACATCTCACTCACAAAGGCAATGAAGAGACTTTGGCAGCTGGCTGCACAGTGAACACTGGCCCAGCGGCCCACCTCAGAGCCCTGACACCCTCATCTGAAATTCATGAACATCTCCCCCAGCACCCTGTTTCAAGTCAAGAGGAAGAGACATCCAGCAGTATGGACAGTCTGTTTATCAGTAAATTGCATAAATTGCAAAAGATCACAATTGAAGACCAGAGTGAACCCTCAGAAGAAAACACCAGCACTGATAACTTTCCAGAGCTGCAGAGTGAGACTCGTAAGAAGCCTCATTACATTAAAGTGCTAGAAATGCGAGCCAGAAACCCAGTGCCCCCTCCTCATAAGTTTAAGGCCAATGTGTTACCCACACAACAGAGTGACTCACCAAGTCATTGTCAGAGGGGCTAGTCTCCTGCTTCCTCGGAAGAGCGACGACTCAGGGCTAGGCAACATCTTAATGATATCGTAGCATAGTGCCTCCTTCCACTCCACCACTTTCCTGCACAGCTGCTCTCCATAGAAGAGTCGCTGGCCCTGCAGAAAGAACAAAAGCAGAATTATGAGGAGATACAGGCAAAGCTCGCAGCACAAAAACCAGCCAAGAGACTGAATATTAAAATGCAGAGCTACAATCCAGAAGGGAGTCTTCAGGGAGATACCAAGAAGTGAGGGACAGCAACGATACCCAGTCCTCGGATGAAGGCTGAAGATGAGTGCTGGACGATCCCGAGAGCTGACTGTTGAGCTCTCATTCTCTCATCAAACTTCCTAACAAGCCTCAAGACCAGTGTCTGAACTTGTTGAAGGACAGCAGTTTTTTAAGTTACACAAAGGTAGCTACAAAATAAGAACCCAGTTTGTCTTTTGGAAGATGATCTTCACATGCTTGAACAGTTTAATATTTGAACACTGTGTTTGGCTGTATTGTTACAGTTTTGCAGTATGTTGTGCATTGGTCTGATATTTTGGTGTGAGTAGAGCACATGTTTTCTTTAAGATAACTGCTTTTTCTTTATTTGTACTCTTATCAGATAGCATTGCTTACACCATTTCTGGTGTAAATACTTCTGGAAAAATCCTTTGTTATCCCAGGGACCTAAAGTGAATGAGGAAGACCTGGTTCCCTTGTTCGAGAAATGAAGGGAGCAGTCCAAAGCGTGGTATGCATGCTTGCGTGGACATGTTCCTGAGATGGTGGATGTGAAGTACTGTGGAAGACACTCAGAGATTTTACAGCTAGTGCATCTGCTGCTCCTGTCTTCTGGGGTGACAGCTGTCCTCCTATGAGGAGGATAAGGAGTACTTTGAAGAGATGCTGGGTCGGGGAGGGTCTTCTGAGCTGGTGTGGGGAGCTGCTGCTGGTTTCCCTTGGCTTGAACTCATTGCTGTCTTGGATGATAGGTCCCTGTACAGGACACTCATGCTTTGTAAGGTAACCGGTGTTTTCCTAAGAGCGACAGTTGACTTGTCAGTATATTGCTTTTTTCATTTTTAAACCCAAAGAGGTGTTTATAGGCTGCAGAAACCTCAGTCATGTGTGTACACATTTGTGTTGTTTAGAATGATTATATGATTGTTTTGAGCAAAGATAACAATATGTTATCAAAAACCCTTTGTCTATTATGTAGAACTTGTAAAGGAGAAGTAAAATATCAATCGGAGCAACAAAAAAAAAAAAAAAAAA